>MU741712.1:22788-40692 GCA_026770625.1 Nicotiana glauca
TTCAACTGATGGTAACCTGAGCGCAAATCAATCTTGGAAAACACCTGTGCGCCCTGAAGCTGATCAAACAGATCATCAATACGAGGTAAAGGATATCGGTTCTTCACTGTAACTTTGTTCAACTGGCAATAATCAATGCACATACGCATAGAACCATCCTTTTTCTTCACAAACAAGATAGGAGCACCCCATGGCAAAACACTGGGTCGAATAAAACCCTTACCCAACAATTCCTGCAATTGATCCTTCAACTCCTTTAATTCAGGAGGATCCATGCGATACAGAGGCATGGAAATGGGCTGAGTACCCGGCAACAAATCAATGCCAAAATCGATATCTCTATCGGGCGGCATGCCCGGAAGATCAGCTGGAAACACATCGGGGAAATCCCGTACCACTGGGACTGAATCAACAGAAGGGGTGTAAACACTGACATCTCTCACATAAGCTAGATACGCGGCACACCCCTTCTCAACCATATGTTGAGCTTTAAGGAAAGAGATAACTCTACTAGGAGTATGATCTAAAGTACCACTCCACTCAATACGTGGAACACCTAGCATAGCCAGCATCACGGTGTTGGCATGACAATTAAGAATAACATGATGGGGCGACAACCAGTCCATGCCCAGAATAATATCAAAGTCAACCATACCGAGTAATAATAGATTTTCCCTGGTCTCAAAACCACGAATAGTAACCAAACACGACCAGTAAACGCGGTCCACAACAAGAGAATCTCCTACAGGAGTAGAAACATAAACTGGGGCACTCAAAGAATCCCGAGGCACACCCAAATACGAAGCAAAATAAGAAGACACATAAGAATAAGTAGAGCCCGGATCGAATAGAACCGATGCCTCTTTGTGAAAAAATATAATAATACCTGTGATGATGGAATCGAAGGCAATCACCTCAGTGCGAGCAGGAATACAATAATATCTGGCCCGACCCCTCTCACGAGGGCGACCTCTATCTCCCCGGCCCCCCCCCCTGGCTAGCTGGGCAGGTGGGGTAGCAGCGGGAGCTGGGACCATAGCCTGAGAACTCTGAGGAGTACGCTGTGGCTGAGCGGTCTGTGGAGGTGCACCCTCCCAAGTCTAGGGCAATCCTTCACCACATGACGGGTGTCACCACACTCATAGCAAGCTCTGGGAGGACGCTGTGGCTGCGACTGACTGGGGCTAGGCCTGCTGGATTGACCTCTAGAAGTACCCCGCGCAGGATGTGCACTAGAAACTGGAGGCGCATAATAAGGCTCCTGAGGTACAGGCAGAGCGAGAGTACTGTCGGCTGCTGGCAAAGCTGAATGTACAGGGCGACCAGAATAAACCCTACCATAACGACCTGCTGACAGGGTAAGGGCACCAGAGTAGTGACCCGACTCTCGAGACCTCTTGGCCTCCCTCTCCCCTCGCTCCCTGGCGAGCATACCCTCAATCCTCCTAGCAATGCTCACTACTTGATGGTAAGGAATATCCATCTCCAACTCTCGAGCCATTTTGGACCGGATAGGCGGAATAAGACCCTCGATAAACCTCTGAACTCTCGCCCAAACTGTGGCAACCAAAGCCGGTGCATGTCTAGCCAAGCTGGTATAACGGATGGCATACTCTGAAACTTTTATAGCACCCTGGCGTAAGTGCTCAAACTCTGCGCGCCATGAATCCCTGAGGCTCTAGGGAACAAACTCTCTCATGAACATGTTTGAGAACTGGGTCCAAGTCAGTGAAGCGGCCTCGACTTGACTGTCTATCTCATAAGTACACCACCAATCATAGGCGGCTCCCCGAAGCTGAAAGGCAGTGAAAGAAACCCCGCTAGACTCCACTACGCCCATATTGCAAAGGATGCGATGACACTCCTCCAAAAATCCCAAGGCGTCATCTGATGCTAGGCCACTGAACACTGGGGTATCATATTTCTTGAACCTCTCTAGCCTACGCTGCTCATACTCGGAGACAGTTGATCCATCCCCGGGCTGTGCTAGTGCTGCAGGCGGTACAGGAATAACCTCTAGGGCCTGCTCCATCTGCACTCTCTGCTCAAGAGTGCGGGCTGTGGGAGTATAGGCCCCTCCCCCGGCCTGGGATGTGGCTGCAGCGAGGAGAAGCAACCCCGCCTGAGCCAAGGTAGTGTACATGCTCATTAACTGAGCCAGAGTCTCCTGGAGCACTGGAGTGGTAGTAGCTGTGGTAGGTGTGCTAGGTGCCTGGGCACCGGCCAAATCTGCTGGTGGTACCTCGGCGGCAGCTCGCGCAGGTGTTGTGGCTGCACCACATGTGCGTCCTCGACCTTTACCCTGGCCCCGGCCTTTGACGGTGGTAACAGGGGGCGCATGTGCCTGGTCCTCTCGTGTAGCACGTGTCCTCACCATCTGTGAGAGACTAGAGACAAAAGTTTAGAATTGATGTCAAAATATCGCACGACAAGGAATTCAAAAGAAATGAAGATCTTTCCTAAACAGTTACATAGCCTCTTGTAGATAAATACAGTCGTCTCCGTACCGATCAACAAGACTCTAATAAACCGGCCTGCATTCCGTGACTCCTACGAACCTAGAGCTCTGATACCAACTTGTCACGACCCTAGTTCATTGATCGTGAACATGTCGTGATGGTACCTAGTCCCCACGACCAGGTAAGCCAAATATTGCGGAAAGTATAACAATTGCGGAAAAACAGAGGAGACCAAATTAAACAACTAAAAGTAACGATACAGGATGCCACTCGGCATGTACAACTCAATAAAACACAAGTCTAACACTATTCCCAAAGACCCGAAAACTCACTGGCAACACATGCTATAGAAATGTACAGTATGGCTCCAAAACTCTAGAATATTCTAACAACCGAAAGAGAGAAAAATAGATACTAAAGATAGAGTAAGAAGGAGACTCGTCGGTCTGCGGACGCAGCAGAACTACCTCGAAGTCTCCATGGTCCTCCTACCTCACTGATAGTGCGCCTGAGTAGAGTACCTAAATGATCTGCACATGAAAAACATGCGCAGGAAAGGCATGAGTACACCACAGCCGTACTTAGTAATTGCCAAGCCTAACCTCGGTTGGGTAGTGACGAGGAAAGGTCAGGGCCCTACCGAGATAAACATAATAAATAATAAGGTAACGTAAACAATCTAAATAAAATCTACAACAAACATCCGAACCGGATAAGCACAGTAGAGCAGTAATAGAAAGTAACAGTAACAATACAAGTAAATACTGTCCTTAACCAGGAAATGTTAACCGGGGATCTCTTGGAAACCTGAGGATCTCTTAGTATCCTCATCATGTGTACTAGGGATCTCTTGGTATCGTGAGGATCTCTTGGTATCCTCAATAAGTGAGTCGGGGATCTCTTGGTATCCCGAGGATTTCTTGGTATCATCAATAAGTGAGCCGGGGATCTCTTGGTATCCCGAGGATCTCTTGGTATCCTCAATAAGTGAGCCGGGGGATCTCTTGGTATCCCAATGTATATATATAAACACGTTCCAGGGATCTCTTGGTATCCCGCACCTTCAATCCAGAATAAGTCAAGTATAGGGGGATCTCCCAGGAAGCCGTCCCGTAGTCCCAATTTAAAGCACACCACAACAACAACTCGTAATCTCAGAATAAATGCTAAACCAGTACAAGTAATTGAAATTTCTTACCTAACATGCTTCACAGAGTGCAAATAGTACAGTTAAACAATAAGCATGTAAGTCAGCTAAGCATGCTTCTCTAAGCTAGCACAGGTCAAAGCCTACAGTTTAAAGGAACAAGTAAACAGAAAATCTCCACGTAAATACTCCAAGAAGAAACGGGTTTACAACAATTTGCTCAAGTACGCTCTCGTCACCTCACGTACGAGGCATTCAAATATTCAGAACATGTCCAAAAGGGAAAAGTCCCCCACACAAGGTTAGACAAGCCACTTTCCTCGAACCGGCTCAATATCACTAGAAACTGCGCCTTTGCCACGAGTATCCGACTCCAAATGGCCCAAATATATTCAATTCAATTACATATCGTAAATTATATTGCAAACAACTGATTCCACTTTAAAAATTAAAGCTAGGGCGCAAAAATAGGTAAAATGACCAAAATGCACCTCCAACCAATAATTTTCTCAATAATTTTCACATTTTCAGAACCCTCGTACTCTCACGAGTCTATGAATATAAAAATCTCCCAAATCGGAGGTCAAATGCCCCCTCAAAACCCCAAAATTTGGTCTATGAACTTTTACCCCAAATTACCGAGTTTTTGATCCTAAATTCGAATTCAAATGATGTATTTAGCTATATAATGATGAAATATAATGAAAAGGGATCAAGGAAACGTTACCCAATGATTTTCTCTTCAAAACCCACTAAAAATTTCCTTCTCCCGTGCTCTCAATCAATTTTCAACTTATGAAATTAAACCCTCGAAATTTTCTATTTCTGCCCAGACATTTCCGCTTCTGCGGACAAGGGACCGCTTCTGCGGTCCCGCTTAAGCGGCAAAACAACCGCTTCTGCAGCTTCTCATTAAAGGGCAGGTTCCGCTTCTGTGGATAAATAACCGCTTGTGCGGTACCACTTGTGCGGTCAATCAACTGCTTCTGTGGTTCCTGAGGGGGAGACCAAATCTCGCTTCTACGATAAGGGAGCCACTTCTGCGGTCCCCAAACCGCAGAAGCGAAAACACCAGAAGAATAAAAACACCAGCTGCTGCAAACTTAGAGATTTTCCCCCGTTAACCACCTGAAATCATCCCGAGGCCCCCGGGACCTCAACCAAAAGTGCTAATACCACCTAATACCTCATTCAAACTTGTACCAATCCTCAAAACACCTAAAACAACACCGAAAATCCAATTAAATCAAAGATTCAAGCCTAAGAACTCCAAATTCCAACAAAACGCGCTTTCGATAAAAAACCTAACCGAACCTCGCCCGAATGACATAAAATTTTGCACGCACGTCCCAAATGACATGAAGGAGCTACAGCAACTTCCGGAATTCAAATCCGACCCTCGGATCAAAAACTCACTATCGGACCGGAAACTTAAAAAACTCAAACTTCGGCATTTCAAGCCTAAATGAGCTACGAACCCCCAAAATACATTCCGAACATGCTCCCAACCCCGAAATCACCTAACGTTCCGAGGTCGTCTTCACACTATTCCAAATACGGGCCATTTTTCGACTCTTAAGCTCTCATTTAGGGACTAAGTGTCCCAAAACACTCCAAATCCTAACACCGAACGTCCCGGCAAACCAAAATAGCAGAAATGAACTTAGAGAAAGCGGTTAATGGGGAAACGGGGTGTAAATTCCCAAAACGACCGGCCGGGTCGTTACGATCCCTGACATTGCCAACCTTAACTCTCCAATAGCCACCCATGTCACTACGCCATGAAAATATCATTACCCACTCGTATCACTCTGATAGCCACCCGTATCACTCCATATAATAATCATCATTATCACTCCGCCCGGACAATTACACAATAGCCACCTGTATCACTATGTGCATTCAACAATAGTGAGATGCCACCCGTATGCCCCGCATAACAACAACGGTGAAATGCCACTCTTATACTCTGCATAACAACAACCAAACCACGCAAAAATTCACATGTGCTAACATTACAAGAACACAACATATCAACTCGTATCACAAGTTCCCATAGGCCATAACATTTCCAAAGATCCAACAATATCAATACTTCTACAACAAATAGCCCACAACTCAACACAATATGTATAGAGTCACAATAACTAAAACTCAACAAAGAACAACACCCCCTTTAAACAAAACTTCAATTAAAATAGATTAGTGACTTTCGATCACCTCAATTCCATTTAATTGTTTAAGAATAAACTCAATAGTGAAAGTATTTCTATGGAATGGCAAACTTCGGATCTAATATATGAATAGGATAACAATGAAAGAGATAGCACAAACTAGTATTACGTCTAAATGCATGAGAATAACCCGGAAACAAAAAGGATATCATGTAACAACAATTTCAACTAAGAGTAACTCCATAATAAAAGAAATCTCATAACGATAAAAGTGATAACAACAATAAGGCAAATAAGAGAAAACTCAAAAGTAAAGAATGTGACATGTAACGATAACTTCAAATAAATCATATGAGAGTAGACATGACGAAGAAATATATAACATGTGCTAAAAATTCCAAATAAGTACATGAGAGAAGCCTAAAATTCTAAACCGGTCAATGTCCACATATAAGCCTGAGTACGTACTCATCACCTAGCGTACACGGCTTTCACATGACACAAATAGTACAAACGACTCAAATACTAAGAGGTAGTTCCCCCGCACAAAGTTAGGCAAGATACTTACCTCAAAGAAGCTAAATTGGTACTCTAAAATGACCTTCTCGTTTGAAACAACATTCGGACGATTCAAATCTAGCCAAAATACAAACAACTAACAGAGAATGGCCAGCTGCAGCGATGGAAGGTTGCCTAACCTAATATAATATCATAAATAAAAACTATAGGAAATAATTTTGTATAATAAAGTTTCGATATTTAATGAAAACAAAAATGTTACCCCCGGGATCGCACCTTGGAGCCCGACAAAATTTACAAAATTCGAACACCATTCCGATACGAGTCCAACCATATCAAAATTATCCAAATTCGACATCAACTCGACCTTCAAATCCTCATTTTTTTATTTTTGAAAGTTTTGACAAAATCTCTCATTTTTTCCAATTCAAATAACTAATTTTATGATAAAAATAAAGATGAAATCACGAAATATAATTAAATTCGGGTAAAGAATACTTATCCCAATGCAAAGTGTGAAATCCCCTTTAAAATCACCCAAATCCGAGCTACATATCTCAATATATGATAAAATGACCAAGACCTTTAGATTACTTTAATGTTTAAACACTACTCCAGAAGTACCCTTCACGATCATGGTCACAAACCTCATGATCGCGATTCAAAAATTTTCCAGCGTAAACTTTATCCTTTGCGATCGCGATGAAAAAATTCCCATTACCCCTTCCAAACTCTTCTCAGACAGCTCGTAGTGTAACAACCATAACTTTTTGTACAAACGGTTTAGTGTTCTAAAAAGACACAAAGAGCTACAACTTTTATTTTTGGATCATCTTCAAATTCCTTATAGATTGCAAGAATTGCAAGATATGAGCTTCCAAAATCGGGTCAGTGACAGCAGAATTTCCTCTACATGATCGCGATTCACAGTGCCCAAACAACAAATTTGCTCTTCGCGAATGTGACCCAAAGTACGCAATCGTGATGCATACCCCTGTGACCAAAAAACGGCAGTTAAAAATGTCCTAGAAATGGTCCGAAACCACCTCGAAAATCACATGCGCCCCTCGGAACCTCGTATGAACATACCAACAAGTTTCGTAACATAACGCAGACTTGCCTGAGGCCTCAAATAATATCAAACAACATCAAAACTATGAATCACACCTCAAATCCAACTTAAGGAATGTAGGAACTTTCAATTTCTACAACTCGCGTCGAATCATATCAAATCATCCCCGAATGACATCAAATTCTGCATGCAAGTCTCAAATGACACAATAAAGCTATTCCAACTCTTGGAATCACAATCCAACCCCAATATTAACAAAGTCAACTCCCGATCAAACCTCTCAACCTTCCAAACCTTTAACTTTCTATCTTTTGCCAAAATGCATCAAATTAACCTACAGACTTTCAAACCAAAATCGGACACACGCCTAAGTCCAAAATTACAATATGAAGTTGGAATCATCAAAACACCATTCCGTAGTCGTCTACACAAAAGTCAATCTCCGGTCAACTCTTTTCACTTAAACTTCTAAAATAAGAATTGTTCTTCCAAATCAATCTTGAATCATCCAAAAACTGAACTCGGCCACACATGCAAGTAATAATATATAACACGAAGCTACTCGAGGCCTTAAGACACCAAATGGGATGCTAATTCTCAAAACGACCGTCTGGGCCTTTATAGACAACATGTAGTAGCACAGCTGTTTATCACAGTATAAACCAAATTTTATTACTGATAAAACCTATTCCAATATGAATTTGGTAAACAAATTTAACTAGACATAAATAAAATAAACTAATAAATAACAAATTCTAGAAAACTTAGGAATACTAATTAATCTCGGTTTAATTTCCAGCGGAACTTATGGTGAAAACAAGCAAAATCATTAGATATTGTGATACTGAAATGCACCTATTTTCCTAAAGCAACCTACAACTAGAAGCGAACCAGTTGTTGTTGGAATGATGGTAATTAGTCTTATTGGTGCTTTACAATATCAAAACTTGTCCAACTAAAGCCAATGTAAACTTGGTAAAAGTAGGATGTTGGGTGTGCGAACAAAATGTTAGGCTCATGCCTATATTATCCAGCCAAAAGCCCAATAGACTAATCCTATTCACTTTTGGTTTTCATTCCTATTAGGAATTGGATTCGGTATTTATTCCTATTTTGAGTGGGTTTTGGCATTAAAAGAAAGCATCACTCATGATCTATAAATAGGACAACCTTGGAGAATTATTCTATGCTCATTGATACAAGTCTTTGAAAGACTTAAGAACATAAGAGTGGGTTTTGAGAGAGATTTCATCAAGAGAGAAGAGAGAAGAAAAGTATTTATTGCAGATTTTCATTCTGACCAGCAAACTTCAAATCACGTTTCCTTTTGGTAAGCGTTGGATCGGGCTGAAAATTTGACTGAGTGTTCGTAATATCTTGTCTTGGATTTCAACGGTGGAGATCGGAATTGGAGGCTCTTAGTATCTGATTTCGAGCCTCGAACAGCAACTTCATTTTTGTGGATTCTCCTCTTTCTTCAATTGATTAGTTGTTGCTCTTGTTACTATTGTTGCTCCGTGTTTGTCACTTGTTGTGTAGCCAATTTGGAGAACTTTTGTAACCCTGTTATTGTTATAGTGGAGCATTTCTGGATCTTTGTGATCTCGTGGTTTTTACCTTCGATTTGAAGGGTTTTCCACGTTAAAATTTGGTGTTCTTTATCTTCTTTATTTTCAGGTTTGCCTCTTCCTAGACATAACAAGTGGTATCAGAGCAAGGTTCAAACAGGGTCATCTTGGCGGGTTCAGTTCTAGCCACATCACATTTGACGATAATCGTGATTTTTGTTTGAGAAATTTGACCACTGTGCTACGCAAATTGAGACAAACTTTGTGCTGGAGATTTGAAGATGCGACCTGCTGAAGGCTATGTGAAGAAGAAGGATCAAATTTATTTATTAGAAAATTCAGGCCAAGGGGGAGAATTGTTAGGTGTTTGTACTGATTTTCTTACCATATTTGGTTTTCCTATCTCTTGGAGGAAAAGGTAAATCTAATTACCTTAATTGGGTTTTTCTTTTTGTAGAAAGAAATTATAATTCTCCTATATTTGGCTAGTCCTTTTTATTGTAGGAAAATGTTTAGACTTCTATAAAATGAGGATCCTTCCTTCTCATTCAGTAGCATCTACAATGTAGCCATACGGGGTTTGAGAGCCGTGTTTAGGGGGAGAACTTTACGGGACAATTGTTAGTGTGTCACTTGTGTTTGCCTCTTCGTGAGGTTTCTCTCTTGATATTCTGTACTCTCTTTTATTATACTAGATTGCTCATCTCCGCCGTGGACATAGGTCAATTGACCGACTCACGTTAAATGTTTGTGTCTCTTTTGGTATATTTCTCTTTGTTGCATGATTTATCGTCGTTCAAGGTTTGTTTTGCTAGCTTCCGCATGACACCTGATTTTTTTTGTCCTAACAAGTGGTATCAGAGCCTTGGTCATTTATCCGGGTTGTTATGGAATGGAGGAAAATATGAGCAAGATGGTATGTTTAAATGAGAGAAATTATAATGTTCAGAGAAGCAAGATGAAAGATTTGTTGTTCGTGAAGAAGATGCATCTGCCCATTTTTGCAGCTCATAAACCCGAGAGTATATCTGATGAAGATTGGGATTTCGAGCACCAACAAGTATATGGTGTGAGCACGTAATTTTTGTCCTAAACAAATTATTCCAAAAGTTTCAAATAAAATGATTTTACAACTTTTTATGAATTTTGTGGCATTTTTGTGTTAATTGGTTACATAATAATTCATATTAAAAAATACAAAAATATGCATTTGCATTAGGAATTTAATTTCCCATTTTAGTATTAAGTAGGTATTAATTGATTTTGGAACAATTTAAAGAAAATCACAAAAAATAGTTCACTTTAGCATTTTATTGTTTTAATTGGAAATGTTACAAAATAGTTTTAAAAAGTAATTTTAGGCCATTAATTAGTTTAGTTTAAAAAGTTTTATTTTTTGCATCTTTATAAAATTCAGAAAATACAATACAAAAAAGGATAAAATACAAAAATACAAAAATGAAAACAAAGCAAAAGAAATAAAATAAATGGAGTAAAAAAAATTGGGCTGTTATTTTGAGCCCAAATCATACGGACCCAGTCCAGTAACCCTCTACCCGGTCCAGCTCTTCAATAAGCCAAACGACGTCGTTTGGCTCTCAGGCAATCTCAGCCTTTGATCGTCTCTTGATCCAACGGTTCATGATGCTTCAGGTGGGAAATTATAAAAATGTCGCATGAAATAATTAAATCAGAAAAAAACTATATCATCTTCCTCATATAGACTCTTTGAACTTCGCCGGAGCTCTCACCGCCGGCAAACGTCACCTGTGCCAACGGCCCCCAAATTTACACCATCGGTCCGCCTCGTCCCCCTCTTCTCATTCCCACCCTTGGTTTCCTTCAAATCTCACCCTAGCTCCTCGAATAATACCATTTCCTTCGCCGGAACCTTACCACCGGCGAACACTACTTACTCCAATGACCACCAGAAAAACACCATAGCTTCCTCATGAGACCTTCTTCCCATTCCCACTTGTAGTTTCCTTCGAAACTTACCGGAAAACTTCGAATATTGATTTTAAGCTTTCCGTCCAAGACTCAAAGTAGGCCGAAAATTCCCAAAATAACACCCTAGACTCGCCTAAGCCTCCTCTACCCAGCCCCCATACCCATTTGCTTCAAACATGCCCGTAATTCCTCGAATTTTAATTTCAATATTTCTGGTCAAGAACCCTAACTCAATTCTTGGGGATTCTTGACCGTAATATCCCTAATAATGTGTTTTCTTTTGGAAAACACACCATTAGGGATGTTACAGATCAAGAATCCTGAAGGATTCAAACAATCGTGGCTGATCGGAACAATTCGAATGGCTATTTCAGCATTTTCTAGCAAACCCTAGATAAGCCTTCTTCAACTTTTTCCTTTCTTTTTGTTTCTGGTTATGCATGTGTTTATTTTAATTGTTTTCTTGTGTTTTCTTATGTTTTTCTTTTAATCGATTTCTGTTGATATTTCGTATATAATATCATTAGTTTAATTAGGGTTTAGACTTGCTTTAATTTCTGTTAATAGTTTTTAAATAATATTTTTAGATAAATTTCTTAGTATTCTAAAATTCGATCAAAGTTTACTTAATTGGGATAATGATGCTGTTTAAGTGTAGATAACAAAATAATTAGCATTTTTTATATTTTTGCTGTGTGATTAAATGATAGATTAATTATTCATCTTTGTTAATTTCTGATATTAGTTTAAAAATTAGTATTGATTCTGATAATTAGGAGCATGAATTGGTTATAGTTGTTTAGATTAGGAAATAATAATTAGTCTTAAGTTAAAAAAAAGAGAAAGAAGAAAAGAATTAATGGCAGTAATTCTGAGAGTTAAAGTAGGGGCATTTTTGGGATAGGTTAATGGTAATTACAGCATGGTTTCAGGGGTAGTGTGGGCAATGGAAAAGGGTAGTTTAATTAGATTTAGTAATTTCTAAAAGGAAGTGAGGGTAGTATAGGAATTATAATAGGTATAGAATCTTCTAGATTGGGCTCTAGTGTAAACTTTGGCTAAATAAGTGTAGTTACTTGTAGCACATGTCAGAAATAGGGGGGGTTGAAAAAAGAAATAAAAGAAGGACTAACTTGTAAAGAAAGAAATATGAAATTGTAATATATTGTTGCCTATAAAAGGGCATGCAAATGCCTTGATTAAGAAGTTGAGAGAACCTCCAAAATTCCCTCCTGAAACTCCTCTTCCAATTTCAGATTTCAATTTGAATTTTAAACCTTCTAAAATCCAAAAACATTAGAAAATCAACAGCAAAAAATAAAAATATCACTGTTACATTGGAGGATTCAAGTTAATTTTTATTTCTAGTTGTTAAAATTCATTCTTCTAATTTCTGAAAATTCCAAAAGTTATTGGCTGGTCTTTTTTCGAGTGAATTTGGATTAGTTCAAATAGATTGCTGGTTATCTACTGATTGTGAGGGAGTAGTGTGCTCATTTTGGTCTGTTTGACACTGCTGAGGGTTGATCTATTGAGTTTGCTGGTTTTTCAAAATATCTCTGAGCTGTTAAACTCTTTCGAATTGCATTTTTATCCTGCTGAGATCTGCTGTGATCTGCTGTTGATATTTTTGCTGACTTCCTCTTCTCCTTCATCAAATTTCATTGTCAGATACATGTCTTAAACCATGGTGATATAACTTTAGTAGTGTGGAAATGAAATATCATGTTCTTATACGCTGGATCTGTTTTCCAGTAGTTTGGACTGCTTTGACATCTGATTTGTAATAGTGTGTTAGTAAGACTTAGAATCCTTATTTTTTTTAGTGATTTAGTAGATTCCTAGACCTACAATAATTGCAATTAATTTAGTATGTAAAGTAGATCTGGAGTTATCTCATTAATTTCATCTTGTTTAGATTTGTTCAAGTATAGTCTGGCTATTGAAAATTAACGAAGACAGGAAGCAATTTCAAGTTTTTTGGGTCTTCAAGCATATTAACGATTTTTCTTTCTTTTCTTAAAATCATGATTTAAATTTGTTCGAAATTGTAGTAGTTCATTTATGAATTCATAGATCACTGGAGTGTTGAGTTAATAACATTAGCTAGAATTAATTCAAAAGAACAGTATGTTGTGTGTTAATAAAATCACTTTTTAGTTTTAGCAAGCAAAACTTTGTCCACCTTAATGTTAATTGCTGAACACATGCTTAAGAAATGGGAAATAGTGTTAATAGTCAATTAAATCATGGGCTTGCTAGTTCCGGGGATTTTGATCCTTTGATCTCTGGGCAGCCTGTCATGGCTCTATCCGTTTGGGCTGGCCTCAAGGCCCACTTGTTGTAATTCATCCACCAGCAGAACCATTTGGTTCATCAAATTGAGTTTGATCTAGAAATTCAATACATAGTTTACTATAGCATAAATTCGGGTTTCGAGTTAGGTAGCAGATTCAAGCTAAAAGGTTATCCCTTTTGTTTGGACCCGGACTTGAACTTGAGATCTGGATTTTAAAATTCAAGATCCTTTCTTTCTTTTTAGATACAAAAAATGAAAAATAGAAAATATAGTCGCTCTTAGGTTTACCCTTTAATAATAATATGAGACGAGCCTCGCCAAACAAATATACAAATTGCGGGGCCCTCATTGATTACTTAATAAAAATACTTAGAAATTCGGGACAGGCTGTGTAGCAAATTTCACGGCCTTCCCAAAAGATAACAACACGTTAGTCGCTTTAGGCGCGCATTTTAATAATATTACTTTCCTAAATACAGGTGCACATTTATGTGACCCAAATCCAAATCTCAACGAAGTCGAAATGTGTCAAAAGCCACGGGTGCACTGGTGCGACGTGGTTCGAGATACATTTTTACGACGTTGTAATTCTTATTAAAAATAAACAAAGATAAAAAAAAGCGGTTTACGAATAAAAGGCACATAGGTTAACATGTATTAAAATCAAAATTTAGCCAAATATAGCAGTTGAGCGTCCGTGGTAGAACCACAGAACTCGGGAGTGACTAACCCCTTCTCTCGGGTTAATAGAATTCCTTACTCAGGTTTTTGGTTCGCGACTGTTAAACAGAGTCAAACCCTTTCCTCTATTTGGGATTCAAACCGGTGATTTGAGACACCATAAATCTCCCAAGTGGCGACTCTGAATCTTAAATAAAATGAATCCCGTTTCGGTTGTCCTTAAATTGGAAAAACTCCTTTTTATTATACCCTTCCCCGAGGTGTAGTAAAGCTAATCGGAAAAAGGAGATATGATAGCTCTGGCGACTCTGCTGGGGATAAGAACCCAGAATATTTTGTTCAGGGTTCAGAATTCGAGCTTAGATAAATTGTTGTATTTGGTTATATCTGATTTTCCTACATGTTTGCATGCTTAATGTGCTAAATTTTTACCTCTTTGATATTATTTGAACTGTACATAAACTGTGCCGAAACCCTTCTCTTCTCACCTCCGGGGATGTGCTTACTGGTTGAGACTCCCTATTCTGTTAGTGTCAATACCTTGAAATAAGAAAGAGGCCGGACAAGTTACTAAGCCGGATGGCCTTTTGGTTCCCGGTACGTAGCCCCCTCCTCGACTCCAGTTGTCCGCTCGGGTACACAGTCTAGAACAAATACCCAGGTTTTGAATCTAGAATAACTTGACTTCATGTCGGATCCCTAGTAGGAGCGTTTATTTGCATCACGTGCATATGACTTAGGGGACTCAACACAGGGGTTGGGTCCGTCTAGGACAGGTAACCGGATATGATAAGACCACCATGATGCATTTTACGTGTTGCATTTATTTGTCTCGGGCCTGCATGCTGACCAACTTTTGAATGTCGAGAATTTTTGTGAAATTGAGAAAAAGAGAAAAAGAGAGAAATAGCAGTGTAAAAAAAATTAATTAATTGTTTAGCTTTAGAAAAAAAACCAATGCCCAAATACTGTCGAAACTCTGTTGAAATTTCGAAAAATATAAAAACGGAGATGTTTTGTTTTTAATAGTTTGTTTTACTAAAAGCAAAGGAAAAAAAGTCTTTATTTTAGTTTGGAAAAAATAGTTTGTTGAAAATGAAAAAGAAAAAAAAAAAAGAAAAGGCGTTATTTTGTTTTGTTTTCAAAAATAGAAAAAGGAAAATAGTTTCTCTTGCCATGAAAAATGAAAATGAAAAAAAGGGAGTCTAGTTTTAAAGTAGTTCATTAATTTGCCCGAACTACGTTCGTTTGATTCTCACCGGGTGTGAGATACGTAGGCAACCCTCATCGGGTCCAACCACCCCTTTTGCAAAAATAGCCAAAAAATGTCCATTTTTATTTTTTTCATAAATAAATTAGGTGATACCATTGTTTGTGCAAAAACGGCCACCCTAAGTCATTTCCCAACGATTAGCGGGCACAGCCTTAAAATCTTCTCCTCGAAGAGCTGAAAAGGCCGTATCGGCAAAACTAGGCTTTATTTTTGGAAATTAGAATTGAAAAAAAATATAGTATCTTTTTATTTTAGGTCATAAAAAAATGATTAAATCACCTTAATAAATGTGCAGGATGAGCACGACTCAAAATGAACCATTTTTGCATAAAATCCCTTTGGAGTTACGTCTATGGTGGAATGATTTAGGAAGCGAAGGGCAAGATGAAGTTAAGAAATATTTGAAAGGGCTCACCGGTTTGCTAGACATTGTGCCTCGGGGAGATATTATCAGAGCATTGATTACATGTTGGGACCCAACGCATAACGTGTTCCACTTTTCAGACTTCGAGCTTACCCCGACATTAGAGGAAACAGCCAGCTACATTGGGAAAGATGAAGTCCCTTTAAGGCATAAGTATTTGGTTGCCCCGAGAGTTATAGCTATGCACAGATTTCTAGACTCTTTAAAGATAATCAGAACCGTTCATAACACAGATCTGGCAAAGGGTTTTTGTACTCTAAATTTCATATATCATCGCTATGGCCATATCGGGGGGTTCAACAACCCAGAAAGCAAGATATGTAGCAAAGGAAATCGCCAGAAGTGGGAAGAGCATCGACGTTTCGCCTTTATGGTGGTTTTTCTGGGACTTTTGGTATTTCCGAGAAAGGACGGGAACATTGATATAAAGATAGCTGGGGTTGTCAGCACGTTAATTACCCAAGCCAAAAGTACTCTTGCACCTATGATATTGGCCGACATTTTCCGTGCTCTTACAGCCTGCAAGGCTGGGGAAACTTTCTTCGAGGGGTGCAGTCTATAGTTACAAATGTGGATGATCGAACATCTGTGTCATCGTCCTCAATTCTTGAGCTACGGGTCTCCAGAGAAAACATGCATAGAAGAGTTTCACACAAGTACGCCCCATATCGAGTGTTGAGACAACTTGGGAGATGCCAAATAGTACCCAAGGACATTGATCTTAGTTTGCAAGTGATTGAGATTGGCCCCGATGACCAGTTTCCTGAAGCAATGGTCCGCTAGGTCTGGAGCGAATGTCAATATTTGGCAGCAAATACTTGTGTACGGGATCGAGCTAAAGGAGAGGTATCACCCGACTATCAGGCTTGGTATAAAAGGGATGTTGCATTCAGAAGGCCGGCCAAAAGGCCTCATCTCCAAGAATTTGCTGAATCATCACAAGAGCAGTGGGCTTGGTTAGCCAAAGAAAATGAGTGCAGAGCAAAAATAAGCGAGCTAGAAAAACAAGTCCAAAATCTTAAGTTTGAAAACAGTGTGCAAGTTGCGGCTGATGAGGGCGAGAAAAAGAAATTGGCCAAAGAAAATGAAGCCTTACGAGCCCAAATCCAGAAAATGAAGATAGCAGCTGAAACCCCTGTTAGAAATGCCCGAGATGCAAGACTGATAGACAATTTGCGGCAAAAAGTAAATGACTACAGTTTCGACCTTAACAAAGCAAAAAAGGAACTAGCTGAGGTTCGAAGATAGTTGGCTAAAAATGCAGAAGAACGAGCCCGCATGATTCAACAGCTGAAAGAGGAACATGACAATGAGGTCACCAGATTGAGGAAAAGGGTCATTACCGCAGAAAACAAAATGACCAAACAAGCAAAATAGTTCAAGGTTGAAAGGGAACACTGCTATACAGCTTTAGCACAATTAGAAATGGACCTACAACAACTTCAGGAGAGAAATCAGCAGATTCTGAAGGCCAGGGACGAACAGATAGGGCGGTTACTGCAGGAAAAAGGCATAATCAGAGAAAGAATCCTAGCTATTGCTCACCACATCACCAGAAAATGCCAAATGTGCGAAAACATGACTCAGACTACCTTCTTTGCCTCAGTAATGATATTTGTGAAACAGATAATGAGTGACCTGGACAGACTTCAAAGGGAACTTGCATATAGGCCCGCGGCGAGACCGAACGATGTCCCGCGGGCACCAGGAGCTTTAATGTATTCATGAGTCCGTATTTCATTGTGTCAGTTACTTGAGTCTGTATTTTTTTAGTCAGTCAGCATTTCGTTTTTAAGTAGAATAGTTATTAAGAAGTCTACAGTCTTGTTTATCATTTAGAGTCTTTCGTTGTAATGGATGTGTTTGCTATTAATAAAGTTGAAAATTCCAAAATTGTAGTTGCTATTTTTGCATTTATTTGGTTCAAGCAAGATCACGATATATAGGCAATTTTCATATGACCCGATCATAGCAATTTGAGAAACAAAATAAAAAAAGGCGAGAAGTAAAAGAAAGAAAAAAAAAGAAGGGAGATCCGCAATAAAAAACCATGAGAAAATAAAGAAAAGGCAAGAATAAAAGAAAGGTTATAGTTGAGAATAACTAAAGCCGGAATGACGCATGTGGCCGAGCAAATTCATATTAGAAACCGATAATTGCCTAGATGCATCCATGCTTCAAATATGTGGTCCTTTGTCTGTTAATGCCCTAACCACTAATAACGTTGTTGTTGTTGATGAGTCCATACAAGTGTTTTAGCTAGCTGGAATTCTGGCAACTCATCCATATAATACCCGCTCCAAAGATATGTCGAAAATGGTTAGCCAAGAGATCGAAG
>MU741713.1:5424-15859 GCA_026770625.1 Nicotiana glauca
ACTAATTTCTAACACATGATCCTAACTTGGCACCACGGGGTCCGGGTTTTTGAGTAGGGATTTCATGGGGCCTTACATCCTTATCCCGCCACGAGTCTATACATATCAAGAACTCCCAAATCCGAGCTCAAATGACCGTTCAAAACCCAATTTGAAATATCAAAACTCAAGCCCTAGTTCTTCCCCCTTTTGATAAATTTTCATGAATTTCTAGGTTGATTCTACCAGTAAATCACATTTTTAGTTCATAGGACTTACCTCCAATCAATCCCAATCGAAACCCTCTTCAATTCCTCCCAAAAGGCTCTCAAGATGCTCAACAATGGTGGAAAATATGACCTAACTCGCGGAGGAAATGTTTAAAAGAAACTATTCTGCCCAGGTGTAAATTCCTTCTATGTGATCGCGAAGCACAAAATCCTTAGCCTATGCGATCGCACACCAACACTTGCGTTCGCATTGAACAAATTTCCATTCAAGCCCCCAGGTCCACTTAACACTATGCAATCGTACCCCTTACTACGCGATCGCATTGAATAACCAAACAACCCCTCAAAATCCTCCTATGCGATCGCAATACTCCCTCTGCGACTGCATAGAGCAAAATGCTCTGCAATAGCTGATGCCTTTTTTTGCAACTTTTCATAGTCCAAATCTCCCCGTTAGCCATCCGAAATCACCCCGAGGCCCCCGGGGCCTCAACCAAAAGCACCAACACATCCTAAAACACCATTCAAACTTGTTCCAATCATCAAAACACCACAAACAACACCAAAACCATCAAATTACATTATATTCAAGTCTAAGTTCTTCTAAAACTCCCGAAACATGCCTTTGATCAAAAACCCGACCAAAATGACCTGAAATTTTGCACACATATCCCAAATCACCTAATGAAGCTGCAGCAACTCTCAAAATGTTATTCCGACCCTCGGATCAAAATCTCACCTATCAACCGGAATTAGTCAAAATACTTACTTCGCCAATTCAAGCCTAATTCTACACCGGACCTCTAAAATCAATTCCGATCACGTTCCTAAGTCACAAATCATCCTCCGAAGCTAACCGAATCACCAGAAATCACATCCGAGCCCTCTAACTCATTGGTCAACATCCGGTTGACTTTTCCAAACCAAACCTTCTTTAAAGAGACTAAGTGTCTCATTTCCTATCAAAACTTCTCCGAACCAGCTCGATCATATGAGATACGGATAATGAAGCATAAAGAAGCTAAAAATAGGGAAAATGAAGCGGTAACTCATATGATGACGGGTCGGGTTGTCACATCATAACACCTAAAATAAAGCTGCTCATGGCCTTATACTGCCGAACGACGCGCTAGGGCTCAAAACAACCGGTCGGGGCGTTACATTCTCTCCCACTTAAACTTATGTTTGTCCTCGAACGTGCTGAGACTACACTGAAGTAGTATGAAATCACTGTTTAACACCTCATGCACCTTCTCGTGCTACCACAACTCGGTTGAGCACCTTAGCTCGATCAATTTTGAAGATATTTCCTTTTATTCAAGCAAATAAGCCTTAGAGCCTAATTCCAATATCCGAAATTCTCTGCCAAGCCTGTTTCCAACATACGAACACCGTATCAATCACCACACAATGCACCAGAACATTGTTGCATGCCTTTGCTAAATTCACACCTTTCACCGTTTTACTCACAGGACCACAATAACATTCTCTGATCAAATTAGTCAAAATTTCATGAAACTGATGCTTCTATTGCCCCTTATGACATATATAGGTCTTGCCCTAACTCTTACAATACCGACACGACGGATGAGATGTGCAAAAATTCATAACCATTGCTGAACCCACAATTCATTGGGTCTATACTCCTGACAGGAACCATCACTTCATCCTGAACCAAATAATGGTCTTTGCTTCTTAATATACTCCATATAGTCAGATTGCACTGATCCTAAATCCAGTGATCTCGTCTCACCTAGTACGAACTTCTCAGGCAATAAGTCACCCCGAACATAATCAAAAGTCTCATATGATGCCACAATGTGCCAATAGGCTACCAATTCGAGCTCGATACAAAAGGAAAACAAACTCTGTAAGGAACTACCTAACTCACGCACTAATACAGACCTTCCTTAGAAAATAGGAAGCAAGGCATACAAAAATAGCATATACAAAACTTTACTCAACATCACACTGTTGCGGTGCGCAACCCGATCCAAATAACATACCCATGGCGGCGTGCCACCCCATCCACACATAACACTTACCTAAAGAGATGCATATCAAGCTAAATTGCTCATTACAATAAATACCGAATTTTGGTCACAAGCACGCTAAGTGCATAATACCATCCCTGAGGGGACATATAGCGTTATAAGCTACAAAACTCAAGCAAAACTGAGGTGCGATTTATAATCTGAATCTCAAGAGCCATTTTGCTCATAATACATCATTTCTACGCGGATCCTCAACACATAAGAAATTTTTCAAGCCATCTCACAACTCACAAGATGCAATGTATCACTATATGAAATATCTGACAACGAAATAAAGCCCTGACTATTCCTCTATAAGGAGCGCATTACTGAAATCAACATGTTTAGCCTGATATAGAGCCCATATTCACACTTGAATCCATCCATCGACCTAAAGCCGATTCTGGTCGCACTGAACTAGGCTAATTACCTTCCAAAGGTCCATAATAACTCCTTTTCCACTCATAACATATAAGAACATCCATCATAGTCGAAGAATTGATCCGCAGTCCACAACTCAATAAACTGAGTGACCTCCAGGCATATATTCTCAAATCAACAATATTATCACAACCTTCATACTTGGTTTAAGTATTTAATCAATCAAGTGACTACCTGCCACACTTATACAGTCTTCTTGTGGGATACACTCCCACAACCTACCATAACAAATAACTGGGTCGTACCTCCAAACCACCGGCTGCACTAACGTTGAAAAGTGATCAAGAATTATTAACCAGGATGCAAAGCCTTTTTCACAAAACACCGATCTCAGGTGACGCTGAAGACCATACCAACTTACCCTAAACATCGAAACTCCTTTCTTGCTCATCCGAGCTCATGACATCCTTGTCCACATCGAGATGTTACCTTGATCTTTACTTCAAATTCCATACCACTCACTGCACCTAACATGTCAACATACGATAGAACACGCTTTTCATCATAGCTTCGGGATCACTACCAGGCTAACACTTCATCATATAAAAGCTTTTCACTTATCTCGCTTCAGCAAAACCATATCAACACACAGGTGAATTCTCATAGTCATGGAAATATGCAAATCTCTAAGTAGTGGTCTAACCCACCATAACCCTTTCGGGATCCACCTATACGTAATAGGCCATAATAGAAGAATACTTCCCGAATAACACCAATTACGGCGACCGACAAGTCTCACCCGTACCGTCCCAATCACTTGCATAACTTAATCACACTAAGGGAACTAGTCACTGCCATCATCATACCAATTCAATCATGGCTAACCAATCTAATTCTTCTAACTTAACCTCATATGCCTTGGGAATAGTAGTTCCATACAACACATAGCAAACTCAATCAGCACTCATCCCGAGTGACCCTGAATCACGGGACCACGCCGCCTCAAATCCCACGAACCACTTCATACTTCCCAAATGCTACACTGCAAGTCAAAACATCATAGAACGTTTTGTGCCTCTTCTCATGAGCTGCTACAAAGCTCGATCCTTAACCATACCTATAGGCTTGCAATCATTTGGCACTACACTTTACCCTTTTGAACCCACTAGGACCGTTGCTGAGAGCCACCTGCTCTGACTTGGCCCCGAATATAATCAATTCCATAAATCTTCTATCATATGAATACCCTCTTGGCGAAGAACTCGCCGAATCACTTCCATTGGAACTCGCATCTATACAAAGCACAAATCCTGAATCCTTTCCAAATCTAAACAAGAGATGACAAGACCAACCATAGCACACCTTTAACAATCTCTTTGCTTAAATTACCACCTAAGCTCTTTTCCCATGGCTGAAATAATCCATCAACATGCTAATAACCAGAAACTTTGCAAGTAGTTAACCATGCAACCCAATCATAGGTAATGGGGCTCTCCCACTTAGCTCAAAGCCACTATTACACAGCTCAGGAGTTTACCAGGATTATTAATCTCTTATTGACATAACCTTGCACAATCAGCCACCAACATTCTCGATATCTTACTGTAAAACCTCCTTTTTATGTTCTGAATCATCCAGCACATTCGCACAACCGATCTTTTTGCTGTATCACCAATAGAATACTTCACAGAAGTTTCGCCAACCACGCAACCGCTAACCTGCTCACAGGGAATAATCCACCTGAGTCCGAGCTCACTCTCTAGCTGCACAAGTGTATTCACCCCTCGTGGACGTCAATTAAACATGTGGCAACCTCCTTTCAATTCAAAGTTATGTTGTATCATTCTTCGTTTCAAGCAGCTCCCTTCCGTTATATCAAATCTTCTGCCGCATAATAGCCCATAATTGGAATTAGATCCGTAGAATCCAATCATCAATCACAAAAATTCCCAAGTTGTTCCAAACTCTCCTTAAGGTGCGTAATCATCCTACCACCAAGCCCATATGCAACTCCGCCACTCTCCCGTTTTGGGCAAACTCGCTTATTTAATCAACTACTCGACCTGCGCTTCTTATACCTGGCCTTCTAGAAGTTTCAAACACCGCCTGACACTTCCTACATGGCCTTCCCATACTTTGCTGCTCAATTGTTGCCTTGAATAAAATCTATCTCTGTGGCACTTGAACCCACAGTTGCTGCTAACTTTAAACATTTTCGAAGATCATCTTCCTCGAATCGTCGACCTTAGGAACACTGATTCAATCCTACACTACCGCATCCCGCAATATCTGACAGCTACCTCTTCAATACTATTTCATAACACCTCATCGGAGAAGGAAACTCCACCACACTCACAAATACCAAGTCTCCTTACTCTACCAGTCCACACCCGACGATTCTTAGGCAGATTGCCTTCCCCTCGTCGGGGATAAAATACCGAATCTCTAGATTATGCATTGAGTAAACCTCCCTTCAAGGCATTCATTGCCTCGATACATGGGCAAACATCCTACCATCACACCAATACTGCAGAACAATCATTCGTAAGCGATATGGCAACCTATGCCTAGCCTCAAAGCTCTTAGAAGTACAACTAATAGGTTGAAGCAATAAAATATCCTCCTATAAGCAACGATAATAGTCCGATCAGCTATACCGAGAGAAACATCCCGTATCACATCTGTAGTACCATTATGGTTCTTCAATTCTCGATTTATAACAAGTGGTTCGCATCGCGTAAGATTGAGTAGGAATGAATAAAAGGCATACGCCTCCAAGGATCAAATCTCACGATAAGAGATCAAGAAGGGAAGTACTCCTAACAGTCCTGCAGCCTTCCGTGGGTGAGTACAGACGTCTCCATACTGATTCGTGAGACTCTACTAGACTTGCTCATGACTCGTGAGACCCTAGGAACCTAGTGCTCGGATACCATATTGTCACAACCCAAAATCTACTAAGGGCCGTGATGGCACCGGATACCGCTGTCAGGCAAGCCAACCAAATACTTAATTAAACTCCATTTTTAGTATTTGGTGAAATTATTTTTCTTTATACATTAAATAACAAATAATGAACTTTACATAAATAACCAGGAAGTCTTTAATAAACTTAATATTGAACAATCCTATAACCATCCCAGAACCCGGTGTCACAAGTGCATGAGCATCTACTAAGGAGGAAAAAAAATACAACATTCGTCCAGAATACAGTGGACAGAAAGTAAATACGATACACTGGAAGGGACTATACTAGCTGCGGGCCGCCTTGAATAATGCAACTCACCTAGTCCCAATATCGTCCGTGCTGCTATGCTCAGTAGGCCACTAATAACACATGAGCCTGTGCAACAATAAAATGCACAAAAGTGTAGTATGAGTACAAAAACAACGTGTACTCAGTAAGTATCCCATCTAATCTCGAAGAAGTAGAAACGAGAGGTCGACTTTGACACTTACTAAGAGTCCAATAATGTGATGTCAATAATATATTAAATCGTGGACTTTTATAAATATGATTTTTTTATCCAGTAGAAGGAAATAATAAACAATTATTTCTATTATAGGAAATTTTCAAAATTTCTTTTCATTATTTATCCAAATATTTTCAAGCCATGAAGAGGCAATAACAACTTTAATAACTTCAAGGCAGCAATACAAGCATGCGTAAATCATACCGAGGCGTAAGACCCGCTCCAACAGAAAATAAACTGTGCACTGCAGAGGGTCGAACAGCGCGAACCATAAATGCATCTATTACCCCGCTTGCGAATCATACATGCGACGTGGTCAAATATAAATAAACACAACAATCAGTCAATCAAGAATTCATTAGGGAGCAATTATCCCAAGAAAATCCAATTCTCTTTTAAAAATTCAAGAAAATGAAGTTTATTCTTTTTAGAAATTTATTTACTAATTTGATGTGATTTAAGCAATTCAAGCTATCAATAGGTTCACAATTAATCCAAGTATAGCATACTTTTGGGCCCTAACTACCCCTACAATAGCATAATAGTAGCTATGCATGGACTCTCGTCAACTCGTGCGTACGTAGCCCCCACAAATAGGAGCACCTATCCAATTAATTCACCTATGGGGACAATTCCCTCTTACAAGGTTAGAAAGGAGATTCACCTCGCTCCGAAGATCCATAACCGACATTACACGCCCTTCCAAAGACTCGAATCGATGCTAAATGCTCCAAAGCTAGCCAATAATTATGCAATTCCATTAATATATGTCCAATTACTCATTACAATCCAATTTATAACAAGTCCTAAACCCAATCGAAAAGTTGACAAAATTTCCCTCGGGCCTACGTGTCCGGATTCCTAAATTTTTCGAAGATAAAGTTTACCCATAGCCTCACGAACTCAAATATATAGTTGGCTCTCAATTTCATGTCCATAATCGTGATCAAAATCCAATAATACAAATTTCCTAGGTTTTATTTAAAATCCCAAAATTTCTACTAATTTACATGATTTTTCATGTTATAATCTAGATATAATCGAAGTAATTAACTTGCAATAGGTGGGAATCACTTACCTTGTCATGGATGATGAAAATGGAGCTCCAAAATCGCTTATAGGTCTGCTCCCATAGAGGAAATGAGATGAAATGATCCAAACCCATTACTTTACACTTATACACTGCTCATACAACTCTTCTTCGCGTTCGCGGAACCCCCATCACATTCGCGAAGAAGAAAATTTTCAAAAACTATTTTCGAAACTCTTCTCAGATAGCCTCTAGTATAATGGTCGTAACCTTTTGTACAAAACTCCAAATAATAAACAGTTTAATATTTTGAAAATTAGACTCCAGAATCTACAACTTTCATGTTTTAGTAATCTCCCAATTCCTTTTAGATTTTGAGATATAAGCGACCAAAGTCAGCCCTGCGCAACGCAATTTCTTCTTTATCTTCCCAGACAACCTATAGTTTATCAGCCATAACATTTCGTACACAAATCCAAATGCTAAATGGTTTAAATTTCTGAAAACTAAACACAAAGAGATACAACTTTTATTTTTGGATAATCTCTAAATTCCTTATAGATTGCAAGATATGAGCCTCCGAAATCAGATATGTACAATAGAGATTTCCTTCTTCGCGAACGCGAAGAACATAGTCCCTGAAGCAAAATCCTTCGCGAACGCGAGAGGATCCTCGCGAACGTGAAGAACAACACCAGAAACCAGCATCAGCTATTGCAAAACAACCCGAAATGATCCGAAACCTCGCAGGAACACACCCGAGGCCTCCGGAGCCCCGTCCAACCACACAAGCCAGTCCCATCACACATTACGGACTTGCTCGAGGCCTCAAATCATATCAAACAACGCTAAAACCATGAATCACACTCCAATTCAAGATTTATGAACTTTGAAATTTCAAACTTCCATATTCGATGCCAAAACCCATTAAATCACGTCCGATTAATATCAAATTTTGCACACAAGTTATATTCGACATTACGGACCTACTCTAACCTTCGGAATTGGATTCCGACCCCGATATAAAAAATTCCACTTCTGGTCAAACTTCTCAAAAACCTTCAAATTCTATCTTTAGCCAAATGACTCCAAAATAACCCACGGACCTACAAATTCACTTTCGATCGCGCTCCCAACTCCAGAATTACCATACGGAGCTATTCACAGTCTCGGAATCCTAAACGAACATCGATAACACTGAAATGCACTTTAAGTCAAACTTATGAAATTTCTTCCAAAATGCTAACTTCCACATAGGCGCCAAAACACTCTCGGGTTATTCGAAATCTGAATCGGGCATATGTCCAAGTCCGAAATCATTATACGAACCTGCTAGAAACTTCAGATCCCGATTCCGAGGTTGTTTACTCAAAAATCTCATCCTAGTTAATTCTTTCAATTTTAAACTTCCGAAATGAGAATTCTCTTCCCAAATCAACTTCGAACTTCCCGAAATTCAATTTCGACCATGAGTACAAGTCATAACACCTGAAATGAAGCTGCTCATGGCCTTAAACTGCCGAATGACGCGCTAGGGCTCAAAACGACTGGTCGGATCGTTACAGGATGTTTGCATGATATAAGGCTGTGGTTTTATCTGTGTATCGTTTTGAAGATATTGGGTTTATGAATTATATATATTTTTTTCAAACTATCTATCCTTTCATATTTATCGTATTTTATATAATATATATTTATTTTATTTATTTGTATTGTTTAAGGTACTAATTTATTGAGAAATATGAGTGTTATTTTTAGAGCATCGGAGTAATATAATTCTTTTAAATGTATCTATTCTTCATGTCCACATACTTCTTGATTATTCTCGATAGTACATATTTAAATAGTGGAGATTTATCCAAAATTTTTAAAATTATTTAAATTTAAGCAACGTGAAATGAATTTCAAAATTACTCTATACTTCTTTGTAATTTTCGATAATATTTTCAAGTAAAAAAGGTGTGAACTCGACGCAATTATGTGATTCATGTGATTATCAAATATTTATTACTTACATATATTGAAAATATTTCTCAACAATGTTATGCTATATGTTAAAAAAAATTATCTTAATATGTGCCACATGTAATTATTTTTCTTGCATGGTTGTAACTATTAATTTTGTTATATTTGAGGAGCGGAATGATCATTTTGAATGAAAAATGTACAAAAATCGAAATCCTTTTCAATTTATTAAATAACCATGGAGTATATAATGAATCGAAAGACAAAATACAAATTTGATTGCTTTGCCAAAAAGTAATTGCAATTAGCTAGCTTAAAAGAGAGAGAGAGAGAGAGAGAGAGAGAGAGAGTGTGTGTGTGTGTGTGTGTATATGCTATTATTTTTTTAGAGAGGTTAAAATAAATATTTCTATAAATTCTTTAATCGTGTAAGTATCAGAATGTGTATGATTAATATTTTATTGCTTTGAATACGATAAAGCGGTAATAATTTTATTCAGGTTATATACAACATAATTTAAATTCGGCATAACTTCTAAATAATTTAGACAATCATCACAAATATATCGAAATACAATAGTGAAAAAGTAATACTCTTTGGAGGTGATTCAAAGATGGATTATTATATGTTTCACTTTTAAGAGGGAGAAGTCAAAGTTATAGAAGAAAACATACACCAAAAATATCATCTATAAAGAAATATTTTTATCACGTTAATACTTTATAATGATTATTTCATCTTGTAAATAATTTGTTACTAAATTAGTTATTTGTTCTTTCACATAAAAGTACTGACTAAAGATTTACGTGCAACGCACGTACATAGTAACTAGTTATCACACCTCCTTTTTACCGAATTACTACACCCCGGGAAAGGATATAATAAAGGAAGGAATTTTTTCAATTTAAGGACAATCGGAACGGGATTTATTTATTTAAATTCAGAGTCGCCACTTGGGAGATTAATGGTGTCCCAAGTCACCGATTGAATCCCGAACTGAGGAAATATGACTCTATTAACAGTCCGCGAACCAGAAATCCGGATAAGGAATTCTGCTAACCTGGGAGAAGGTGTTAGGCATTCCCAGATTCCGTGGTTCTAGCAAGGTCGCTCAACTATTCTATTTGATTTTATCTGATTTTAATATATGTTCTGTTTTTATGTGCCTTTTATTAATCATCCGCTTTGAATTTTTTACAAGAATTACAACATCGTGAAAATGTATCTCGAACCACGCCGTACCAGTACGCCCGTGGCTTTTAACACATTTCGACTTCGTTGAGATTTGGATTTGGGTCACATAAATGTGCACCCGTATTTGAGAAAGTAATATTATTATTATT
>MU741716.1:0-13811 GCA_026770625.1 Nicotiana glauca
CTCAAATACTTGTTAACAATTCATATTATACGAATTCCCAACTTCGTTTAGTGAAATGACCAAAATGCCCTCGGATCCACGTGCCCGGAATCCAAATTTTCTCGAAGTTAAAAGTTACCCATGACCTTAGGAATTCAAATTTATGATTTTATCCTAATTCCATACTCAAAATCGTGGCTAAAATCCAAGTTTATAATTTTCTAGGTTTTTCCACCAAAACCCAATATTTACACTAATTCCATGCTTAATCTCCATATATAATCAATGTATTTAACACAAAACCAGTAGAAATCACGTACCCCATGCTTGATGACGAAAATGACGCCCAAAGCTGCTCCAAAAATCGCTCCCATGGAAGAAAAATAAAATGAAATGAGCCCAAATCGGATTTTTAAAACATTCTGCCCCAGTCGATTTTCGCTTTTGCGGTCCCGCTTATGCGGACACAAATCCGCTTCTGCGGTTCCAAACGACCCCAGGTTTTTCCGCTTCTACGGTCTTACCCACCGCTTCTGCGGTTCCGCATCAACGGATTCTGGACCGCTTCTGCGGCTACCTGGCCTGCCTCCCTTTCCGCTTCTGTGAGATAAAGACCGCATCTGCAGTCCCGCTTATGCGGTCCAATAACCGCAGAAGCGGTTATGACAGAAGCAGCTTTCCAAATTTCCAAGTTTTGATCCGTTAACCTCCCGGATTCCACCCGAGGCTCCCGTGACCCCAACCAAACATACCAACCATTCCCAAAACACATTCCGGACTTGCTCGAGGCTTCAAATCACATCAAACAACACCAAAATCACGAATTACACCCCAAATTCAAGTTTTATGAACTTTGAAGTTTTAACTTCTATTTCCGATGTTTAAACTCATCAAAACACGTCCGATTGACTTCAAATTTTGCACACAAGTCATATTTGACATTACGGACCTACTCCAACTTCCGGAATTTGATTCCGACCCCGATATCAAAAAGTCAACCCCCCGGTCAAACTCTTCAAAACCTTCAAATTTCTATCTTTAGCCAAATGGCTTCAAAATGGTCTACGGACCTCCGAATTCACTTTCGATTGTGCCACCAACTCCAGAATCACCATACGGAGCTATTCACAGTCTCGAAACTCCAAACGGATGTTGATAACACCGATATGCACTTTAAACCAAACTTATAAAATTTCTTCTAAAATGCTAACTTCCACATTAGGCGCCAAAATGCTCCCGGGTTATCCAAAATCCGATCCGGGCATATAACCAAGTACGAAATCATCATACGAACCTGCTAGAACCTTCGGATCCTAATTCCGAGGTCGTTTACTCAAAATTTCAATCCTAGTTCATTCTTTCAACTTTAAGCTTCCGAAATGAGAATTTTCTTCCCAAATCAACTCCGAATTTCCCAAAATAAAATTCTGACCACGCGTACAAGTCATAATACCTGAAGTGAAGTTGTTCATGGCCTCCGACTGCTGAACGGAGCGCTGGTACTCAAAATGACCAGTCGGGTCGTTACAATTGTGATAGGTGATGGTTGTGTGGTAGGTCAGGTGGTGGCTGTCATTTTTTATGGTTGACAGTGGTGGTTGTGCAATGGTGGCTGGAGGTGGAGGAGATTGATTGACAGGGATTGTTGTGCCATGAAGATTGATGATAGAGGTGGTTGAATGTGGTGGTTGGTGTTAGTAGGGGAGGCTTCTGGGGGTAGCTGAGGAGTAGTAGTGATATATTATTTTCATATAAATCCTCAAGTGAGCCTCTTAATAATTTCAAGACTTTGTATAAGATTTTGATGGATCTAACCCATTCAGAGCAAATAAGTGATTTAAAAGAAAAAGATTAATGCATTAATGAGTTGAGATCCAAAAGATTCAAATTTATGCCTCTATTAATAGATAATGGGGGACTAAGTATATACACAAAACAAAACAAAAAAAAGATGATGGGGGACTAAGTATATAAACAAAAAAAATAAAAAAAATAAGAATCTGACCCACTTGTCTCTTAACTCAATACATGTGTATAAGATATAAAGGACCAAACACCCAAAATAAGAGCATCAAAGAAACAGATCCAACACAAAGGGGACCCATTTTCTGTCAAATACCATATATATAGGACCACAAAAATTGAAACCCTAAACCGAAACAAAAAGAAAATACCAGATTGGGATTATTCCAATACAAAATACAAATCCTAAACCACCAGTAATAAAGACCAAAATAAGGAAAATAAATTTAGGGTTAAATCCAGTATGAACAGACCACATACAAAGAAAAATAACCAAAATCAGACACACCTCCTAACTAAAAAAATACATGAATCAGTCAAAAACCTAGTCAAAGAAACAAAAAATCAAAACTAAATGCAAGGATATGCTTCCGTCCATACCAAAAACAAACCAAAGAAATGATGATTTACTAAATTTAACAAGGAAATAGGCACCTTCGTATGCATCCACGATAAAGACGATGAAGATAATTTTTACAGTGAAGAGAGAAGGTGAGAGATTTTTCGGTAAATGAAGGTGAAAGGTTTTGACCGGGTTCGGAATATTTTAGGGGGAGTTATTATAAAGTGGGGCGGGTTATAATAAAGTTGGACGGGTAAAAAAAATTCTAGTTGGCACATTATTGTCTGGATAATACATTATTACGGGGACCCGGTTGCCACGTAGGAGATCCATTAGATTTAGGTACAAATTCTCCTACTTCAGTAACGACATATATTATTTTAGCCGAAAAATAGAATAGGATATTAACGTGGATAATTTTCAATAGTAGAGGTATAATTTTAACTTTTTTCCCTTTATTTTTTGCTGACGAGATTATCTTGATTGCAAAGATAAATACTCATACATGCCACTCCATCATAGATCATCTAAACTATTTCACGGCTTTATTTGGCCAAAAGATAAACTTTCAGAAATCTAATATTTTCTTCCATAAATTATGCCCTCCGGAAATAAAACTTCTTATCACTAATTCTTTCAACATGCTAGAAGGGCGGAGATTTGGCAAATACTTGGGTTTTCAATACTAGAAGCAAAACATTCTAAGAGAGATTTCCAATTCCTCCTTGACAATTATAAAAATCAATTGGCGGGACGGAAAACTAATTTTCTAACTATGGCGGGTAGAACTATCATTATCAGAACAACTTTGTATTCACTCCCCAATCATGTAATGCATCATTGCTATGCCAATTCACATTATCAACCAGCTAGAGCGATATCAAGGAAATTTCCTCCACAAAAAAGAAAATCACAATGGTACGCTAGGACAAAATAACCACCCCAAAGCTTACAGGGGGATTGGGCACCCAAAGATTAAAATAAAAAAATCAAACCCTACTAGGTGGTACAGCGTGGAGACTTTTCCAAAATATCTATGGAGATCACTCTTACTCTCTAAATACTTAATCCCTAAACATACCCATTGTTGTAACCATCCAGAACCTACAAAAACATTCTGCACGGATGGTCTGCATGCCAAAATTGCATTGTCTGGAAAGTATCCACAAGCCAAAATGTCCATTTATGGAATAATCCTTGGTTAGGTCCTAACAAAATTCTAAGACATCATGTTCAAGGGCCTTTAACCTTAACGAACTCTAAATATACAATCGTCAAATTCATAAACTCCAACACTCCAGTGTCCCCCATATATCTCTCCAACTACCATCAAATTTACTACATTCCATCTAACATTTCTACCTCATCCCACATTCCACTGATCATGAACGAATAGTATGGGGACTCACAGCGCATCGCAAATTCACGGTGCTATCTTGTTATAAAGCACTTACAAATACCCTACACCCCATCAATAGTCATGGATGGATTTGAAAACTACACATACATCCAAGAATAAAAAACTTTATTTGGCTATGTGTGCAAAAAAAATTGCCTACTAACGCTTATCTACATCGGCTAGGTATCCTCCCCAGCCCCTCATGCTCATTTTGCCAAGTTGATACTGAGCACACATGGCATATCCTCTTCAATTACCCCAATGCTAAGCAATACTGAAGCAGTTTGGGCCTTAATAACTTCCCTTCACACTTCCATATTAGCCCTACAAATCCTCATCATAGGATATATTCTTTTTTTCACTCTTCCAAGAATCTATATAGCAAAGGTCTACCTTATCATGTCATCATTGCATATACTTTGTGGCACATCTGAAAAACTCGTAACATAAATAGCTTTGAAAAGACAAGAATATTTGTAAATGTTATTACAGTTAGACAGTTTGCTACTGAATACTACTACATGACAAATACTTCTTCACCTAAAAAAGACCAAGTTCTAAAATATTTAAAATGGCAACCATCAAAATTGGGTTGCATCCATTTGAATACTGATGGAGTCTCCATAAGTATGCATGGCTTGGCAGGTATAGAGGGTGTCTTTCGTAACCACTCAAGAGATTGGATCATGGGATTTGCGGGTTCCACAGCTGCACCAACTATAACGGAACGCGAACTGATGAGTTTACTAAGGGGCTTACAAATGGCCATATATCTCAAGTTGCATCCTCTAGAAATTTATGTTGACTCTTTGGAAGTCATTAATATTTTATATGACATTAGCACTGAATGCTCACATCTTATTACTGATTGTAGGTCCATGCTGCATCAGCTATATGATCCTCCGGTGAAGCACACATACATGGAACAAAATATAGTAACAGACAGGCTAGCACATTTTGTCTCTAACCTAATAGGGAGCAACATCACCTTTTTTGCAAAACTTCCACCATTCCTTTAGGATGTTTTGACTGAAAACAGGATGGGCATGCATTGACAGAGGCAACCATTCAATCTATCATCAACTTCCACAAGGGAAAAATATTTTTGGACACCAACAATCAAAAGGGATAGCTCGATGCACCTTTTGGAGACACAGTAGCAATGGAGCTTCCCAAGACCCTTATTTTTATACCTGGAGCGCCAATAGTGTAATAGCTATTTAAATACTTACTCTTCGGGTTTGTACAAATTTGTTTCTAGGCATAGGGCGAGTAATAACGCCCCGGAAACAAGCCTCGCTGCTTCACAGCGTTACCATGTACGTGTTATGTAATTTCAATCAATAGTAGTAATCTTTCAAATCAAAATTTTTTAACAAACTTTACTTATTAAGTTTTACAAAAATTGCAAAAAGAAGAAATCGGAAAATATTGGAAAAGTTCAGTGAATGTTCGAATCTTGTAACACTAAAAATTATATTAAATATTGAAAATAAACTAGAAATAACAAAGCACTTACAATTACACCAAACATTAAAATATATAATTCTAATAGACATAGTTTATAAACATTTGAAGGAGATCAAAAGTGCTTACTTTTGGCACATTTAAAGGATCAAAATTACTCTGAAAATAGTTAAGGAAGTACTTTAAACCTATCCCAAACATAAGGGACTAGTTTGTCATTTTTGCTACAAAAACAATCAAAATCCAAGTTCAATCCCCTAAACCCTATCTCGACTTACAGTAACTCGAATCAAAAGCTCAGTCCTCTTTTGTCACTGTAAGTCTCTCTGTACCTCCATCTCTGTTTTGTATTTTCTGCTCTAATTTATCCATTTATATTTTCACCTTTTCCTTAAAAATTTAATTTAGTGATTCATTTTACTTTAACTGTGTGCCAAACTGCGGTATGGGTTTATTAGTAAATTGGCTGAATTTGATGGTGTGGACATATGTGTTTTAGTGCTAGGCATCAAAATGTTTAAAAAATTACGTGAAGGAATGAACAATAAATGGTTAGTTGGATGTATAATTTTTGGGTGACCAAAATGAAAAGATAATTTTTGGCGTTTGGGCGTGAAATTTGCTTCTAGTGGAAAAGCCTTTGAGTTAGATTTTTAAAAAATTTATTAGATTATTAAAGGTGATTTTTCGAAAAATAAACGAAAATAAGTCTTTTTTCCTGTGTGTTAGTTTTAAAATTTCTACTACGAGTATTGTCAACTTTGAGCACAATCTTAAAAAAATTTATTATATTATTTAAGGCAGAATCTAGAAAAATAGAGTCAAAATAAAAAGCAATGCAGAATCTAGAAAAATAGAGTCAAAATGAAAAGCAGTTTTTCTTTCTTTTGGTTATTTTTGCTGTATATTCTCATTTTCAAATTTTTTTACTTCCAGGAAACTCAACTTTGAGTATGGTTTACTTATCATATATTTAAATATTTAATTTTTATATTCTCAAAGATGAACTAACTTTTAAGAAGGTATCTTGCAACCTTGCCATGCGATAGGCTTGGGGACAGTTACTCACTTTGAGCATTTAGAAAGGCATGAAAAGTTGCATTATTTACGTAAATGTTCAAAAAAAGGAGAATTAAAAAGAGAAAAAATAAGAAGAAAATGAGATATGCTATTACCGATTAGGATTCTACAGTAGCTCGATTTACATAAAAGTAAGGGCGAATGTAAAGTGAAAAAGGTTTAACCTAGGGGCAAAGAAGACATTGAAATTTCACTTCAAAATAGTGCTTTATATGTTTTGAGGTCTCTTTTTGCCCCTGGTTTAGCCTCGTTTGTTTTTTGAGGATTAAAATGCTTGTATGTGAATACATATTTGATTATTAAGATATCGTTTCTATATCTAATACAGGATAATTAAGATTTTTTTGTTGTTAACATCTGAATGTGTATAATATATTTTTCTGTACAAGCTAGTAAATTTAAATCAAATTAATAATTAAATATTATATATAAAAGAAAATCCTAACTTTTTTTTAGGATTAAGTAGCTTTTATAATTTTTATAATTAGTTAATTAGTTTAATTTTATATTTTTATATAACCTAGGATTTTAATTTTAGGATTTTTAATTAAAAAAAAAGATAAGAAAAAGAATTTGAAGAAAATACTTAATTGGATATTGAGTTAGTTCTTGTATCCAAATTAAACTCAAATTTTATTACCTAACACATAATTGCTAGACCCATCTAATCGCTAACTACCTAATCCCTAACTGCCTACACATTATCAGATTCCACCCTCTCCTCAAAATAATTACACAGAAGCGGCGCATCCGAGCCCTTTTTTCTTCTTCTCCATTGCTTTTTGTTCCTTCTTTCTTCTCCAATTCATCAGCACCTCTCATACACACCCCCGCTGTCACTGCTTCCATTAAAACGACCCTCTCCTCCCCACAGCACCTTGAGCCGTTTCCAAACAGCCATGGACGCCGGCAAGCTCAGCCGAAAGATCGAACACACACCTTCCCTGATATTCTATACTCATTCATATCCACATCTCAAATTTCCAGATCTAAAATAAAAGAAGTACTCCAAAAGAAAAACAAGAAATCAAAAAAAAAAAGAAGAGGGAATTTGAAGTTGTTTCTTACTTCTATTTTTGCTGCACGTATTCTGAGAATTTAGAGGATCGTTTGGAACTTAAAATTGAAGATTCTTTGGGAAGTTGGTCGAAGGGACAATTTGAGCTTGAAAATTGGGTTCTTGGGTTCGGCTTCGTCATTCCGGTTCGCTGTTGCTGTTTGGCTTGGAGTTGTCATTTAATGAGAGGTTCTTTTTCTCTTCTTCAATTTTTTCTGCTTTTATGTCCATGATATTTGCTGGAATTTTGTCTACATTAATTAATGAATTGTTAGCTAAAATGACATTTATGGCTGCTAAGATGCTAAAATTGTGAAACTGAAGTTGTTTCATGGGTTTGACACATTTGTTTGGTCTTTCAAAGTTTGACGTCATATATAGCGATATTTTTAAATGTTTTCTTGTTGCAAGTTATTTATTTCATGTGCAATCCATTTGAATGTTTGAGATACGGACGTCACACCTAGAATTATGTTTCATGAACATGTATTTGGTCAGATAAGATTTGAAAAGGGAGCAAAATCGGGTAACTCAAATGGTTTGGAGTTGGGCCGATGGGTGGGTTTGAAATATAGTATTTCGGTTCTGATTTGAAATTAAGAAGATTTAGACCCCCATAATAATTTTTGAGGCTTTAATTGTTGGGCTGTAAAATGTTGATACATGCTGGCTAGTTTATCCAATAGCTAGCTCATATTTTTTTTTTTTTGCAATAGCTAAAATCGTACATATCTTTTCCCAATGTTATATTCATAAATCACGACTTCACAACAATCTCAAACTTAGAAAGAAATAATTTATAAATGTCCGTAGTTTGCTTTAAGGTGAGTGCAATCTTCTAGAATAATTTGAGGTGTGCCGTGCCCAAATAAAATTAATTGCATAGCCCTCATTTAATTATTTCTTTTAAAATCCTTAGAACTCGAGGCGTGCCATTTAGCAAATTTCCATGGGCCTCGCAAAGTTAAAAACGCATAGTTGCTTTAGGTGCGTTATTTTAATAATATTACTTTCCTAAACTCGGGTGTGTATTTCATGTGACCCAAATTCAAATCTCAACAGCGTTGAATAAGATGTGTTTCGGATTGTGGGTGCATTTCATATGGCGCGATCCAAAGACATGTTTTAAACGATGTTAAATCTTTTTTAAAATAAAATAAAGCGGTTAATAATTTTTAAAAACATGCCACAGGCTAAAACATATATTAGAATCCGATAATAGGCCAATTATGATAGTTTAAGCGATCGTGCTAGAACCACGAAATCCGGGGTGCCTAACACCTTCCCTCGGATTAACAGAATTTCTGGTTCGCAGACTTCAAAAGGAAAGTCGAATTTTCTTCGATTTGGGATTTTAAAATAAACTGGTGACTTGGGACACCAAATAAACTATTCCAAGTGGCGACTCTGAAATAAATAAATAATCCCATTTCGAATAATGTCACTTAAATTGAAAAAAACTCCCTTGTGCTATCTTCGGGTAGGTAAAAAAAGGAGGTGTGACAGCTCTGCCTACAAAAGCCAGGTTGTTTAGCACCATTTGTCAAGTCTAATGTAGGTCGCCTGAATCTAGTTGAGAAATCTGCCTACATCTGCTTCGTTGTTTTTCCCTGATAAAGATTTGTCTGCTTAGGGAACATTCTATACAGAAAATACCTTTCTTTATCCAAAAAACAGAAAATTCGATGAAAGCCTTAGTCCAAGCAGAGAAAGTGTAAACACAATGCTCTTGCTCTTCTTAATCTTACATACCTTTTCTTCTCAAGTTGAGTTATTGAGAATGAAGTTGCAACCAATGTTGCACGCTACATTATTTTTCATGTGTTAGAACTCGAACAGATCACACACAAAAAAAAACATAAAAATTCCTAGGCTGCTAGGCAAATCAAATTACACTGCAACAATACTAATCCCTTGAAAATAGCGCGACTGCAAAATCAAAAATGTCATGTTACGAGCTCCGAAAATCAAAACCAAGAAATTAAAATCTATTTATTCACCCGAATAATCTGTGTAATACAATGTTAACAGATATTGAACGATCACTTTGCTAATACTTTACCTTCCTCTGCAATTTGGGCGACAATATATAACCTACCCAACAAACTTACACATCTCTGTGTCATCTCTCCTTCAAAGATGACATCTAGCAAATAACAGTAAACAACTGATATAATTAATTAACCAACCCAAATATATCATATCAGATGTAATCTCACAATAAAAAGAGACCTGAAATAATTCATAGAAACTTTCTCCCCTAACATGAGTTGAATTTCATTTCACTCTAGTGAACATAGTCAGGTAGCTAAAAGAAAGTGGTTGAGAGTGAGGAAATTTACTTGAATATGCAGCAAGATGGACAAATAGCTCAGATAGATATCCAAGAAGATTTCAAGAACGGCTCTTGCTTCTGACCAATGCTGATAGCACAAGATACAACACTTCTTCAGAAAAGGATGAGGGTCAATGAATTCAATCCTACCTCTCAGCCAACTTCAGAATCTGTTCTCCTGCTGCTAAGGAAATTAGCTTATCCAACCCAGTAACCCAACTCAGTAACATACTTCAGCTGACATATCAAAGCATGAATTGCCACAACAGCTGTTAGTGATTAGGAAACATAAAAGCCTTCAAATGTATGGAGCACCACCGAGTGTCTGGATGACAAACCACAGGCACCAACAGAAGTAGTGTTAAAACTTCCAAAAGCACTGCTCATTTTGAAAACCAAGATAAGCATCAAGAGAATTTTTAAGATAAAACTGCCACAGTGGCAGTTTAGTGGTTCAAAAACACAGAAGTCTTCAAATATATGGAGCACCACTGAGTGTATGGATGAAAGGCCACAACCACCAGCAGACATAGTGTCAAAACATCCAAAAGCACTGCTTATTCACTTTTTCAAAATCCAAACATCAAGAGAACTTTTAATAAATACTTACCCAGAGCTCTCTCAGATCCACTCTTGTTAGGCTTTTACGAAGTGCGACATTCAATCCCCAAATCTTTATCTGCATGGAACTTTTGATTGCACTATGGGGTTTGTCCTTTAGGCGTCTGCTAACAGCTATTTATCTGTTGCTGATTTTATCAATTATTAAGTTTTGGAGCTTACTGACTTTTACTGCTGGTGCTTCACTATCATAGCAATAGAAATTTTGTTCTGAAAATTTCTACTCCGATAATTCCTTTAATGTTCTTGTTGTTTTTACTTGACTGGCAGGCACACACATGATGTCAAGAGCAGCAAGAATTACAAGGCTCACTAGACAAATTACTCAACTTAGAGTGGACAGAAATTTCATCCTCACTTGCAGTTACAATACCGATGTGCGACATTCAATCCCCAATCAAAGTGATGCAAAGACACTAGGGTTCTCCAGGGATCAATTTGGCAATCAAGCACAGTTTGCCCTTGCAAAAAACTACATTGGAGGCGAACACAAGCCCCAAGTAGGAGAAAATGTCTCAAGGAAGGACAAGATTAGCTTTCTCGTAAATACACTTCTTGATTTAAAGGATAGTAAGGAAGCTGTATATGGTGCACTTGATGCTTGGGTTGCGTGGGAGCGGAATTTCCCCATTGGACCCCTAAAGCAGGTATTGCTCAAACTAGAGAAAGAACAACAGTGGCATAGAATTGTTCAGGTCATTAAGTGGATGTTAAGCAAGGGTCAAGGCAACACAATGGGAACATATGAGCAGTTAATTAAAGCACTAGATATGGATCACAGGGCAAAAGAGGCACATGAGTTTTGGAAGAATAAAATTGGTTATGATTTGCATTCTGTGCCCTGGCGGTTGTGTAGCCTTATGATTTCTGTATATTACCGAAATCATATGCTTGAGGATCTTGTTAAGCTATTCAAGGGCTTAGAAGCTTTTGATCGGAAACCCCCTGATAAGTCAGTCGTGCAGAAAGTAGCTGATACATATGAGCTACTAGGCCTTTTTGATGAGAAGGATCGCTTACTTGAAAAGTACAAAGACTTGTTTACGGAGAGAAGGGTTGGAAGTCCCAAGAGATTGAGAGGGCCTCAATCCCAAAGAGAAGGAAGACTAGCGCAAGAAAACTAAGGGTTATAATCAAATATATCTTTGTTTACTGTGCAGGTGTTGAACATCAGGTTTACATAAGTAACTAATTCTCTTATTCTATAAGAGAGAGTTTAAGCAGGTCTCCGTCGACATGCTTGCTTATGTTCTTTTGTATTACAAATGTGCATTACTTGGCTATTCTCTAGGCTTTAATGCTTTTTTGCGGATTACAAATGACGAAAAACCTAGAAATATTCAGTTCACAAATCCGCAGTCTTTTGCAATGTGTGCCCGAAGGGCGTTTCCGTAAATGTGTTCAAATGGAGCAATTTGATTGGCAAAATAATTTGGTGTCTTGACCAATTTACCCCTTTGCTCATCATTTTTATTTACGGTACGTCAAGTAGACGTGTCACCTATTCCATTAATTAGCTCTACATTTCTGCTATTTTAACTTATTCCTACTGATTAACATATCAGCTTAATTTCTTCTACTGCCAACAAATACAAAATCGAGTTTGTGAAAAAGAAAGTAGTACAGAAAATTTGAAATATTGTTAAAGGCATGCAACGAAATCCACATGTTTTTCATCAACAGTTTTGTTTTCATGAAAGATTTACATATAGTATAGTGTTAATTTTAGCATATTCGCATGTGCTTTTGATTGAGTTTCCCAGTGTTGATGAGTTTTAAATAAAGAAATTATAGGTGTTGAAGAAAAGCCTAATAATTTTTTTCGCTAGCTAGATAGAAGTAGATTCTCTACAAGTGATTCAATATCGCCGATTCCACGAAGGTACCCACGCATTGATCACAATATTAATCAAGCTATGACGTGCTATACAAGAGGAAGAAGGAAACAATGTTAACAAAAGTAAGGGTTGTGAGTAGGGGTGTTCATGGTTTGGTTTGGATCTGTTTTTTCCTTAGAAGAAACCAAACCAAGTAAGTCGGTTTTTCAAATATTAGAACCAAACCAAACCAATTAAGTCGGTTTTTCTCGATTCGGTTTATGTCGATTTTTTCGGTTATTTGTCGGTTTTTTTCTTAAATATAAGATAAACACTACCAAACACATATTCCCGCGACCATATTTTCAATGTAATACTATCAAATCAATTGCCCTTTGAGAAATCTATTATTTACCAAGATATATTGATGATAATTGAATCAAATAGTGATGAATAATTTAATTAAAAATATGTTATTTTTAACAAGAAATGGATTCTTACACTAAACAAAAGAAAACTACCAATCAAACTAGAAAGTAAAGGTAAAGAACTATATTAAAAGTGCAAACTATTAACATTTACCATAATTTTTTTGAAACTTTGTATACCAATATGCATATATATAGGTGTAATAATAAATTTAAAATAGCTACTCCTATGGTTGGTTTGGTTCGGTTTTTTTCTGATTAAAATCAAAACCAAACCAAATTTGATCAGTTTTTAAAATTCAAAATCAAAACCAAACAAAAAAGTATCGGTTTTTTTGGTCGGTTTGGTTTGGTTCGGTTTTTCGGGTTTTTATGAATACCCTTAGACTTGTGAGAGGGGAAAGCAGTAGTTGGAAAAAGATAGTGTGGAACCACAATGCTAGGAGCAGTAAATAGGAAAAATTTGGAGTTCTATTTCAAACCTAATGACCTTGATATAGACCTTAAGGGAACTAAATCGTTTGATATTTATTGAAATGCATAATATATAGATAAGAAGAAGGGTAAACACGGAGTATTTTTGTGTTATTTGTCAAACTGCGATAGCTTGACATGTCTATGATTTACAAATTGCACGAGGATGTGCAATGAATTATTTCTACATTGTATACGTATTAACAAGTAATTGCTTGATGCCCACTTTTAAGTGGCAACCAATAAAGAAAGCACATAACATACTATGATTTTCTGCTATATGTATTGTCTTTCTATTTATTTATTCATCAAAATAAAGCACCAAGCACCACCTGTTGCTGGTGCAAATTAGGCAAACTGGAGAGGTAAATTTTTTTCCCAAGAACATCTGTGGCTAAACCAAGTCATTTTTCAAGAGATCTTTGTTAAACTGCCATACATATGAATACAAAATATAAACTGACTAACTAAATTTTGTATGTATTTTGAGCTAACAACAACACACATACATAAATAGGAAAAGGGTAGCATTTTGCAATTTTTCTTTCTCTAATTCTTCAAGCCGTTTAAATTAGGGGTGTACATAGGTCGGGTTGGTTCAGATTTTTCAATTACCAAACCAAATCAAGAGTGTTGGATTTTTAAATCTATAAACCAAACCAAACCAACGAAATCGGGTTTTTCAATCTCGGGTTTTCTCGGGTTTTTCGGGTTTTTTCGGATTTTCGGATTTTTTTTCCCGATAAGTCTTCATAGCACAAATATATAACTTGTGCTCCACATACTTCT
>MU741716.1:19259-43725 GCA_026770625.1 Nicotiana glauca
TTTAATTTTTTCCCGTTACCACCCCCGGGGAAAAAAAAATATTTTTTTACATATTTTCGGTTATAGTTTATTCATCTTTCAGTTAACAGGTTCGAAATTTTACAAGTTTTAAAATTATGAGTTCGGATGTTTATGTGTTTGAGAGTTTATAGGTTTAGAAATTATAAAGTTTACGGGTTCGAAAGATCACAGATTGAAGGTTTAGCTATTCTGAAGTTCATGAAATTTGTGGGTTTGAAAGGTTGTTGGTTCGAAAGTTTCTAGCTTCATGTTTATTGTACCTAAATTATTAATGAATATTCTCGAAAAGTTATTTTTCTTAATTTGCGTACCAAACACTGAAAAATAAATAAGATTACTACTTGTTTTCCAAAAATTCTTTTTTTTTTGGAAAATATTTTTCATGAAAATATTTTCCATTATACCAAACACACCCTATAAGATAAAATCATTTAAAAGAAGATTGTAAGTATTATATCTATACTAAACATGGATTAATAATCTGAAGAAAAAAGAAAAATAAATCATTCCTTTATCACCCTTTTTGCCCACAAGAAAAATAGTCTTATGTCTTGCAGAACTTATAGGTAGCCACTAAAAAAAATACTCCCAAGTAAAGAATTTTTTTTTCGAATATCAGTTACTGTCAAATAAATTTTCACCTGAAACAACCGTGAGGGGCAAGGGCGGCTCTTAGGGCAAGGCATGTGAAGCTTTTGCCTTGCCGCTCAAATATTTAAGGCCCTCAAAAAAGTACTATTATATAATTATAATATACTAATTTTAGTATACGTGTGTGTTGTGCGCGTTCTCATTCTAATGAGAATAAACTCTTAAGAATAGCATAAATAATATTCAAATTAGAGATGTATTTGCAATCTAAAATAAAATTGAACAAAAAATTACAAGTTCCAAAAAATATGTAAATGTTAATAATGTTTAGGAGTTGGGTGCATTCTACTTGTTCTTCTTCCCATTGTGCTAGTACTTGATTCATTCAATAAAAGTGTTATAGGAATTTCATTGAAAAATAAAAAGGTCATTCAACTTTATATGAGTACCTGTGTACGTGGTTATATATATATATATATATATATATATATATATATATATGTATGTTAATTATTACAAATTTTGTTTGTGATAGTTTACTAACACTTTTTTGAACCCATTTTTCTCTCTTTATAGAGTGCTAAAAGTTGTATCCTTATCCTATTCATGCCTTAGAACTGACATAGGTATCCAAGCATGACAAATACTAGTGGTCCTTAAATTTTTAGCTCGATTATATCTTAATTACTAATGGTTCTTATAAATTTTTAACTCAATCATATTTTATTCTACCTATGATTTCTTTGTAAAGAACTTCATTTACACGTAAGCAAATAGATATATACGTCATATTCCTAGAACCAGTGTAGCAAAACTAAGAATTTACACATTCTATATTTATATATAAGGCGGGTACTAAAATCTTACTTATTAGACTGACTAATTAGATGAAGTGAGCCTCTTGAGTTAGGCATTTTGTATAAGTTTTAAGGTTAAAATGTCAGTTATCAAACTTGTCCCGATCCAAAATCCACTAAGGGTCGTGGTGGCGCCAGATACCTCTGTCAGGCCAGCCAACTAAATTATCAATTAATTCTTCTTTTAATACTTTTGAAAATTTAAGGTTTTCCCTTCCATTTTCATAAATCAAAGTTCACTACTTGGATTCAAATTAAAATAATAACAATTAGTACAAATCCGTTGAAACCCATCCCAGAAACCCGGTGTCACAAGTGCATGAGCGACTACTGATAAGCAAGATAAATACAACCTCTGTCCGAAATACAGTGGACAAGGAATAAATAATAAAAATGCTGAAGGGAACTATACTAGATGCGGGTCGTCTCGAACAATGCAGCTCACCTAGTCCCAAAGTCATCCATGCTGCTACGCTCAGCAGGCTGCTAGAGGTGTATATACTTGTGCAACAAAAATGCACAAAAGTGTAGTATGAGTACGTAATCAACGTGTGCTCAGTGAGTATCCCGCCTAAACCCGAAGGAGTAGAAACGAGATGGTCAACTCTGACACTCTCTAATAGTCCAATGGTTATTTATCCTTAATATACCTATTAAACAACGGATTTCTTTTTTAGACATGATGTTAATCAGATAGAGGAAACAAGTAAACACATAATTCCTTCATAGGAAATTTTCAAGATTTCTTTTCATTATTAACAATATGATCTCGAGCCATAGTGAGACATGTAACAATTTAAATAAGTCCAGGCAACAATACAAGCATGCGCAAATCATACCGAGGCGACGACCCGATCCAATAGAAATAAATGTGCATTTACCGAGGGTCGACGGCGCACTTATAGATGCATCTATTAATCTGCCGAGGCGTTCGGCCCGTTTCAAAATAAACACACACAGACAATCAGTCAAGAAGTCAACATGGAGCAATTATCCAAGAAAGGTCAATTCTCTTTAATAATTTTGAGAAAACGAAGCTTAAGTCTTTTTTTTTTAGAAATCCATTATTAATTTAATGTGATTTATTACCCCGCTTGCCAATTATCCATGCGACGCGGGTACACGTAAGATACATGTTCATATATCCAATTAGAATTTTATCGAGGAATAATTATCCAAATAAGCCAATTCTCTGTTTAACAATTCAGGAAATGATGTTTAATCTCTTTTTAAATTCGTTTGCTAATCAAAGGTGATTTAAATAATTCAAGTCATCAATGGGTTCATAATTAATCCAAGTATAACATGTTGATGGGTCCTAACTACCCGGACAAAAGCATAATAGTAGCTACGCACGGACTCTTGTCACCTCGTGCGTACGTAGCCCCCACATATAGGAGAATATAATAAATTATTTCATCTATGAGGTAAATTCCTCCTCACAAGATTAGAAAGGAGACTCACCTCGCTCCGAAGAACCACAACCGACATTCTACATTCTTCCGAAGACTTGCACCAACGCACAATGCTCCAAAACTAGCCAACGATCATATAAATCCATTAATATAAGCTCAATTATACTTTACAACCCGATTTATAACAATGCCTAACCCCGAACGAAAAGTTGACAAAAATGCCCTCGGGCCCACGTGCCCGGAATTCAAAACTTTTCGAAGATAAAGGTTACCCCATGACCTTAGGAACTCAAATACATAATTTTCTCTTAATTCTATACTCAAAATCGTGGCTAAAATCCAAGATTATAAATTTTTTAGGTTTTCAACCAAAACCTCAATATTTACTCTATTTTCCATGCTTAAAGCCATATATAATTGATATATTCAACTCAAGAGTGGTGTGGATAACTTACCTTAATATAGATGACGAAATCCCTCTTTGAAGCTCTCCAAAAATCGCCCCCAAGCCATGAAAAATGGATGAAATGAACCAAAACCCCGATTTAAAACAAGTCTCTACCTTCAGTCATTTCCACTTCTACGGAAATTTTACCGCTTAAGCGGTTCCGCTTCTGCGGATATCTTGCCGCATCCAGTCCTTCCGCTTCTGCGGTAATCCACATCGCAGATGCGGTCCGCTTCTGCGGAAACCCAACCGCATCTGCGGATCCCTGCAGCTCCAACCAAAACCGCTTCTGCGGTCCCCCCTTTGCACCCGCGATACCGCTTTTGCGGTCCCCATTTCCATAGAAGCGGAAATACGAGAAGCAGCAGCTTCAGCACTCCTTCAAACTCCGGATTCAATCTGTTAGCCACCCGAAATACACCCGAGGCCCCCGGGACCCCAACCAATCATACCAACCAGTCCCCAAACACATTACGGACTTTCTCGAGGCCTTAAATCATAACAAACAATGCTAAAACCAAGAATTACACTCCGATTCAAGCTTTATGAACTTTGAACTTTCCAACTTCTATTTCCGATGGTTAAACCTATCAAATCACATCCGATCGATCTCAAATTTTGCACGCAAATCATATTTGACATTACGGATATACTTCAACTTTCGGAATTGGATTCCGACCCCGATATCAAAAAGTCCACTCCCGGTCAAACTTCTCAAAAACCTTCAAATTTCTATCTTTAGCCAAATGGCTTCAAAATGATCTACGGACCTCCGAATTCACTTCCAATCGCGCTCCCAACTCCATAATCATCATACGGAGCTACTCCCAGTCTCGGAATCCCAAACGGATATCGATAATGCTGAAATGCACTTTAAGCCAAACTTAAGAAATTTCTTCCAAAATGCTAACTTCCACAATAGGCGCCAAAACGCTCCTAGGTCATCCAAAACCCGATCCGGGCATACGCCCAAGTCCGATATCATCATACGAACCTGCTGGAACCTTCAGATCCCGATTCTGAGGCCGTTTACTCAAAAATCCAATCCTAGTTCATTCTTTCAACTTTAAGCTTCCAAAATAAGAAATTTTCTTCTAAATTAACTTTGGACCTTCCCGAAATTCAATTCCGACCACACGTACACGTCATAATACCTGAAATGAAGCTGCTCATGGCCTCAGACTTCTGAACGATGAGCTAGGGCTCGAAACGACCGATCGGGTCGTTACAAAACTCGTAACTTTTCCAAATTTGCTATGAAAATTAATAGTTTGTATAGTATTTTGCAATAACTGAATATTCAATCATATTGTTTATACAAGCTTAGGAATAATTAGTTTATTAACTTAATTAAATTACCAATTTAAAAGAACCAACGTGTACCAGTTATTAGTAAAATGACCAGAAAAAAAATTCATTAGTTTTTGTATACGTAATACACGCGTCAATTACGTAATAAGTGACTAATTTATAAAAATAATTTAATCGTTGAACAATCTTAAATTGATTGGTTAATTTGATATCCTGAATATTACGAAAAGTAACATGCAAGAAATTGTAGTTATGTTACATAACTCGAATGAGAAAGCGATTTGAGTATCAAAGGGTGAGACCATTTTCCTCTTCTTATCCTTGGCCTGCTTCGAGGCATCCTTCTCCTGCCCAGACAAGGGCCTCATGACAACATGGTCTCCAAGACATGTATGAAAGGAAATCAAGTAGAAATAAAAAAGAAACATTTCAAAAAAGAGCATCAAACACGAGTAAAAGTTTACCGTGATTTTTGGTCTCCCATCGGCCCTTTGCTAAATTATGCCACGAGCGCTCAGCATACGAAGAGGTCTAAGCTAGTTTTTGAACCCAGTCTTCATGGTTCGGGATTGCACCAGGCACCCAAGAAACCGTTGCATCATAGGAAAGGATGTCAATAAGAAAAGGCAAAAGAAACAAAACAATAAACAGAAGCTATATGTGATTTGTACTCACGCTTCATTTTTCATTCTTCGGGAAATGACATCTTCTCGGCTGGGATTATGTTGGAAGTCCTAACTCGAACAAACCAACCCATCCATCCTTGATCCTTATCCTCGTCTATGCTCGAGAAGATCACCTTGGTAGCCCGACGCTGAAGCCTTATTAATCCGCCTCGATAGAGATGTGGGCTATACAGTCTAATGAGATGATCGAGGGTAAATGACATCCTTTCAACCTTGCTCACGAAGAATTGAGGCAAAATTACAATGCACCAGAAAGAAGGATGGATCTAGCCTAGGGTTATTCGGTATTGGCGGCAGAAGTCGAGCATAACAGGATCGTCAGGACCCAACGTAAAAGGGTAAGTGTAAACACTTAAGAACCCTTTCACGTAAGTAGTGATGTCCTCTTCGGGGCTTTTTTCCTTCCCAATGGCAATCTTTTTTCACCTGCTTAAGGTCGCCCTCAATTATCGAGCATATATATCTTAACATTGGCTCACATCGGCCAGAGACCGACTGTTGATACCCAATTTTTTCTTATATATTTTTCAATATGCAAAATACCTTCAAAATGACATATATATGCATATATAAGTATGTCCAGATATTTTATTATTTTTTCATAATTTTTAAGGGTTTTTAAATCAATTTATTTATATTTTTTATTCGTAAAATCCCAACAATTATTTTTCAAAATTATTATTTTGATGATTCATTTATTGTATTTTTATATTTATGCTAAAATATAGCTAACTGTGATATGGGTTTATTAGCGAATTGATTGAATTTGATGGTGTGGACATAGTGTTTTAGTGTTGGGCATCAAAATATTTAAAAAATTACGTGAAGGAATGAACAATAAATGGTTAATTGGATGCATAATTTTTGGGTGACCAAAATGAAAAGACAATTTTTGGCGTTTGGGCGTGAAATTTACTTCTAATGGAAAAGCCTCTGAGTTAGATTTTTAAAAAATTTATTAGATTATTAAAGGTGTTTTTTCGAAAAATAAACGAAAATAAATCTTTTTTCCTGTGTGTCCTCTTAGTTTCGAAATTTCTACTACGAGTAGAGTCAACTTTGAGCACAATCTTAAAAAAGTTTGTTATATTATTTAAGGTAGAATCTAGAAAAATAGAGTCAAAATGAAAAGCAGTTTTTCTTTCTTTTGGTCCTTTTTGTTGTATATTCTCATTTTTTTTTTGCTTCTAGGAGACTCAACTTTGAGTATGATTTTTTTTTTGGTAAACTGGATGATATTCATATATATATATGTTAGCTAAAGGGAGCCACCCTTACACTGTCAGGACAGTTTGTGGGGTATTTTTGAGACCTTAATGATGCAATATTATGCATGATAATGTTTAAATTACAACCCAAAAAGGATCTATGTAGTTCAGTTCCTAGGATGTCTGCCCAAAATACATCATTGGCAACCACACTGCTAGTATTAAAGAGTTACACAAAAAGTCTTCTCCAGCTGCTTCCTTTGTGAGTGTATCAGCCACCCTATTTTGCTCTCTGTAGACATGCTTCACCACTACTCTTCTCATCCTTTGAATCAATAACCTGCATTCACAAATTAAAGGTTCAAATGTTAGATTACCATGTATAAGCATGTTGATAGTTTCATCTGAGTCAGTGTTAATCTCTGGTGGCAATAGATTGTTTTGTTCTGCCAATTGGAGACCTTTGACAATGGCCCTGATTTCTGCCCCTATATTTGTGGTGAAGGGGATGTTTTCCATGAAGCCCAAGATCCATTCCCCATTGTGATTTCTAGAAACCCCTCTTATACCTCCTACTCACGGATTCTTTTTTGCTGCACCATCTGTGTTCAGCTTGAAAGAGTCTCTTGGTGGAGGCCACCATTTTAGCATCTTTTGGTGTTTGACTTTTGCCTCTCTACTATCTCTCAAAATACAGAATTTAGTTGCTTTCACTATGGTATTGGTAGCACTGATTATGTCTTTCTTATTGTTAAAAACATTACTATTTCTGTTTAGCCAGATGTGCCAAAGGCAGAATGGTAGAATATTGATCCAGGAGAGGTTTTCATTGAATTTTAAATCTCTAACTTTTTCCATAGCTGCAGTCCATGACATACTGTGTAGTCCAGGGCTTGTTACAAAGGGGGTTGTGTCTTTATCCTGGATTGAGCTCCAGAATTGTATGGCATTGGGGCATTGGGATATATGGTCAATATCCTCTTCAGCAGCTCCGCAAAAGTGAAAATGTTGGGGGCATCCTAGTCTAATTGAGTGAAGGAAACTTCTTGTTGGCAGTCTTTTGTAGTGCAGAAGCCACAAAAAGTTTTTTATTTTATTGGGTATATGGAGCTTCCATAGCCCTTTGAAGAGATCACCTTCTGGAGAGGAGGTGTTCTGGTCAGAATTGTTTAGGATGGAATAGGCAGTAGAGATTGAGAATAGTCCATTGGCTGTGAGGTCCCAGATTAGGTTATCCTCCTTGGTGGATACACTGGGAATGAATCTAGACCCCAAAAGGTCTTGGATATGCTGAGGGAGTTGGAATAATAGGATTGAAGTGTTCCATGAGCCCATTTGGAGGACTGAGGCAACCTTGATGTCACTATTATTTTGGTTCTGGGGCCCCTCAATTAGGTCTCTTAGTGCTGGCTGGTTTGGAATTCATTTATCATTAAAGAAATTAAACATATTCCCTTTGTGTAGTACCCACCTACTTCCTTTGTTAAAAATTTCCCAGCCTTTCAGCATGCTCTTTTAAGTGGGGGAGTACTGAGATCTAGTCTGTCTCAGGCCCTGATTGGGCCTTGACATGTTGCAATGCTTGTGGATCAGCACTCTAGCCCAAAGAGAGTTGGTGTTTTTGTAGGCTCTCCAAGCAAGGTTTGCTAGGGATTCTTGATTTTTAAGGCTTTCCTTTTGAAGGCCAAACCCCCCTTCTTGTTTGGTTTTAGTCACTATATCCTATTTAACTAGATGTATTTTCCTTTTGTCTGGGGTGGTGCCCCAGATGAAATTCCTTTGGAGCTTGTCAATCTGCGTAGTGACCCTGGTGGATAGGGAGATGTATTGCATTACATGAATAGGGATGCTATTAAGCGTTGACTTAGTCAGGACAGTTCTCCCTGCCATGTTGAGGCATTTGGACTTCCATCCAGCCAGCTTGGAGTGCGTGTTGTCCAAGATGAATTGGAAGTCTACTGCTGTTTTCCTCTTGTGGAAGATGGGGAAGCCCCGATATTTCCCAAAAGTGGTAGATTTCCTAATGGAGAGAGTGTAAGATATGAGCTGGGAGGAGGCTTGACTGGTGTTAGAGGAGAATAGCACCCTTGATTTGGACAAGTTGACCTTATGCCTTGACTGGGAGTTAAATTCTTCTAGGATGGCCAGAATATAGGAGCAGTTTTTTATGTTGGCTCTAGCAAAGAGAGTAAGGTCTTTAGCAAAAAATAGGTGTGAAATCTTTGGACTTGACCTACTTATACTAATGGGATCACAGTGGTTTTGGTGAACTGCTTGGTCAATGGATCTAGAAAGCCTTTCCATACACAAAATGAACAAGTAGGGTGACATGGGGTCCCCTTGTCTGATGCCTCTTGAGGGGTTGCATGGCTCAGTTTTTCCTCCATTGAGCAGTATGGATATAGAGGATGAACTAACACATGACATGATGAGCTTGGTTAGCTTCTCTAGGAAATTAAAGGCCTGAAGTGTGTCCCTAATAAAGGACCATTCCAACCCGTCAAAGGCCTTTTCTATGTCAATTTTTAGAATCATATTTCCCAATCTACCCTTCATTTTCCTAAAGTGGTTTTATATATTCCTGGACTATGACTGCATTGTCACAAGCCCTTCTATTACTTAGGAAGCTTGCTTGGTTAGGCCCTATGGTGTGATTGAGAATGGGCTTGATTCTGCTCACAATGATCGGTGTTACAAAGGCCAATTGGTCTGAAGTTTTTCAGCATTGATGCTTGGGGGACTTTTGGGATTAGGCAAACCAGAGTTTGGTTCATGGTGCTGTCCATTGTGGATGTGTTGAAACAATTCAGACAGAATTGGGAGATAGACTCAACTACCAAATCCCAATACTTTTGGAAGAAGAAGGGGTGCAGGCCATCTAGGCCTGAGGCCTTGAAGGGCTTATTGGAGAAGACAACTCTTTTGATTTCCTCTAATTGAGGAGGTCTATCCATGAAGGTCCTATGGCTTTGGAGAAGAATGGGGCCCAAGGTGGAATGACTTGTGGTTTTCCATGGAGCTTGGGCAATTGATGTGGTGTAGAGATTGGAGAAGAAGTCTGTAACTGCTGAGCTAATCTCTTTGGAATTAGTGATCCAGTTACCATTGTCTTCTTTGAGGGATAGGATTCTGTTTCTTCTTCTTCTTCTGTTTAAAGTAGAAGTGTGAAAGAATTTTGTGTTGGCATCACCTTCTTGAAGCCATCTAATTCTGGACTTCAGCTTCCAGAAGTCCTCCTCATTCTTAAGGATGAGGTTTAGTTCATTGTTTAGGTTAGTTTCCAAGGTTTGGAGAGAGGTACTGAATTGGTAGTTGGTGGATCTTTGGATGCCATCAATTCTGGCAAGGAGCCTCTTTTTTTGGTGGAATATGTTGCCAAAGACCTCCTTATTCCAAATGGTTGCAAGTTTTTTAAAATTATCAATATATTGGAGCAGGCTGGGCCTTCCTTGAAAGCTTTGTTAATGATGTTGGGAAAGCCAGGGTGGCTCGCCCACATGGTTTCAAACCTGAAGGGCCTAGAGTGGATATTTATTGGGGCCCCATCCAATTGGATTTTCAGGGGGCAATGGTCTGAGTGGGTCCTTGGTAGGTGCAGTACACTAGCCTCAGGGTGTTGTTTGATCCACCCTTCATTTGCAAATCACCTATCAATCCTTTCCAGGATTAAGGTACTACGCATTGTGTATCTTTTATTGGACCAAGTGTATTTACTACCCTTGTACCCCAGGTTAATAAGATTATAGCTATTGATATATTTCCAAAATAGGTTACTATGGTTTAAGTTTATAGGGTTGCCTCCAAACTTATCCCTGGCTTTCAGAACTTCATTGAAGTCCCCTCCAATGAACCAGTTGTCACTGGAGATGCCAGCTATGGTTTGCAATTGTTCCCATAGTAGTTTCCTATTAGCAATATGATTACTTGCATATATAGCAGAAAAAATCCAGGGAGGGTTATCGGGTTTTACCTTCACCATAGCATGAATTCCTTGTGGATTGGTGAACACCTCGTCCACAGTTACCATATCTTCTTTCCACATGAGTACAATACCACCTGATGAGACTATTGCAGGAGACTGGATTATCATTTCAAACCCCAGGTTTTGGGCCAGATTTTGGTGGTTGGCCATCTTGGTTTCAAGGATAACCAACATAGCAGGCTTGTGAAGCCTTACTATTTCCTTACAATGCCTTTGAAATTCTGCTCCATTGCCCCCTCTAACGTTCCAAATTATGTAATTTATTAAAGGGATGGGGTTGGGTGGTGGTGGTGCCACCTCTTTCGGACTCGGAGGGCTTTGCATGTTGGGCACTTGGGGGGAGGAGATTTCCTTTTCAGATTTAGGAAAGGGGTTAAGTTCAGTACATGCTTCAGCTGACCTTGGGATTGAGCTAGGGTTAGGCTCAGTCTACATTTGGGCATCACCCTGGGACATAGAACCACTATTATTTCGCTCACCTAGGTACTGAGCTCGATCGACCTCACCGAGTCTAGGAGCAAGGAGTCTGTGGCTGTGACTGTGAAGCTCTGCTCTGGTTCATCCATCGCATTGTTCCCCTTGAGAATCTCCAGTGCTGTGGAGATTTCCCTATGGATATGTTTCAGTGGAGGTGGTGGGGAAGGGTTTTTCAGTGGTGGGGACTTGTTTGGAGTTATGTTTGGTAGTAGTGTGAAGGAGGATTCCACCGCCAGATCCTTCTTTGACAGGTTTGGGAAGAAGGGTAGTGTTTGGTAGCATTGGAGGAGGTGACTGTTTAGGGCTTGGGGGTCCATTATCGGGTGCACACTGTCGCTGCTGGTCATTGATTGCCAAAGGAGTGGTCCAAACACCGCCAAGGCTTTGTTCAGGGCTTCCACCGTGACCCGTGCAAGGTGAGCCGAATTCTGTACTATTAGGGTGACTTTCTTGCCATCAATGGAGAAGTCGTAGGAGAGTCCTTGACCCTGTAGTGCCACCTCCAGCCAGGAGGCCGGTTGGTGTTCCGGTGGAAGCGGTAGGGTGGTAATGATTGCCGGCGTCTCATTTTTTCCCATTTTTGGGTTTTTTCAATTTACTGGAATGGGAAAGGTTTGAAATGTGGGAGGATGATTGGTTTCCCATCATAAAACCCTCCATTGTCACATCTTGGAAAGTGGACGGGTGGGCTTGTATTGGGACTAGGGATTTTCGCCGGTCATTTATGACGGATGTAACATTGGTTACCTTTGGGGTCTTGTCAAGATTGGAGGGGAGGAGTTGAAGGCATGGCACACGATTGCCATTGCTGTCGATTGGGGTTTCACCATTAGAGGGGTTGACAGTAGATAGGGTAGGGGAGACATAGGTGTTGGGGCCTAATTTCCCTGACCCGTTCTGCGGCGTGCTTATGGCCCCATTGGGCACAGAGTTAGAGGTAATGATTGGGGCCTCTTGGCTTGGGCTCGATCCTATTTGCATTTTTGGCTGGTTGTTAGTACATGTGGGGTCGTCATTGCTGAGACCCGCTTTTCTTTTGGACCCAGTATTTTGAGTGCCATGTGGGCTTGGGTCAGGCACGTGCCTTGTCCATCTTGGGCCACTATTATCTTTTGTGATTGGGCCCTAATTCTTTCTACTGAATTTTGAGTTTTTTTCAGTTTGGGTTTGTCCGTTGAATTTAAAAATGCTGGGAATTGGGGTGTTACCTGGGAGCTCATCGTGGGTGTTTACCTGGCTTGACTCCGCGGGTTTGTTATTAAATTTTTTCCTGGGTTGACCTTCTGTGTTTGGATGTGTTCTTGGTTGACCCTGCCTTCGTCTCCTTTGGAACGTAACTATTTTCCATTGACCCTCTTCTGGAATAGAGCTTTTCTGGCTATTAGTCTGCTGGTTATCGGATGCCTATGGTTGGTTTTTGTTTTGCCTGAAGGAACATGATAATGTTGTGTGGCCTATTCTTCCACAGTTTGTACAGAGGGTTCCATCCCCTTCGTAATGGACTGTTTGTTTGTGGTCGCCCATAATCACTGAGGTTTCCACTGGGGACTCTAGTGGGACTTGGGGGCAGATATGAGCGTACCTCCCTCTTAGTGTGGAGGATATGGATTGATCGATTTTTAGGAGCTTACCAAGCTTTCTCCCAACTTTTTCCAATATTACTTTATCATAGAACTTCGTAGGGAGTTGTAGAAGCCTTATCCAGATGGTAGTGGAGGTGAGCGTTGCTTTTTTGTGGAACGAACTTTGGTTCCCATTTCCTGACTGAGAGAAAGTATCCTGATATGAACCATGGCCCTTGGTGGAGTGCCTTCACCATACTGTCTTCCAGATTAAATTTTTTTATGAAGAAGTCCCATCCTAGGTCAATCAAGATTAACTGTTCGGATGGTTTCCATAATTCAATTAATTTAGAGCGCAGTATGTGGTGAGACACTTTCCTTTTGAAAACTTTGATGATAATTGAGAATTTTCATGGCTTGTATAGTCTTTCTTTATCCTCAGGTGTTAGAGGGATTTCCCCTTCTATATGTTTGTCTTTGTACCCTTCTGGGATGGACTGGTTTTCTATATCGTAGTAACTTCCCTGGTTGCAACTTTGTTTATCTAGGAGTGTTTCCTTGTAGCTTTGCATTGGCACTTCTACCTCCGTTTGGGTTGGCTTATCCGGCGATTCCGGTGGGAGGGGTGGTTTGAATTGAGTTGGTTCCATTTGCTACAGTAGTGGGAGAGAGGAGAATCAAAAAAATGATACAGTATATGTTATGTTAACTTTGAGTATGGTTACTTATCATATATTTAAACATTTGATTTTTATATTCTCAAAGATGAACTAACTTTTCAGAAGGTATCTTGCAACCTTGCCATGCGATAGGCTTGGGGACTGTTACTCACTTTGAGCATTTAGAAAGGCATGAAAAGTCGTTATTTACGTAAATGTTCAAAAATAAGTAGAGGAAGAAGAGGAAAAACAAGAAGAAAATGAGATATGCTATTACCGATTAGGATTCTACAGTAGCTCGATTTACTTAAAAGTAAGGGCGAACATAAAGTAAAAAAGGTTTAACCTAGGGGCAAAGAAGACATTGGAAATTTCCCTTCAAGATAGTGCTTTATATGTTTTGAGGTCTCTTTTTGCCCCTGGTTTAGGACTCGTTTGTTTTTTGAGGATTAAGATGCTTTTATGTTAATACATATTTGATTATTAAGATATCGTTTCTATATCTAATACAGGATAATTAAGATTTTTTTGTTGCTAACATTTGAATGTGTATAATATATTCTTCTGTACAAGCTAGTAAATTTAAATCAAATTAATAATTAAATATTATATATTAAAGAAAATCCTAACTTACATTGTAAGAACTGTTTGTTTGATGAAACAACGTTCTAAAAATCTAACGGTAGTAGCAACAACAGCTGGTGGTGTTGGTTGGCTATGGTGGTTGTGAGGCTATGATGGGTGGTGATTTTGGTTGGTGGACATATATGGCAATGGTAGTTTCATAGTGATTGTAAGCACGTGATGGTTGTGTGGTGGGACAGGTGGTGGCCGTCATTTTTGATGGTTGAAAGTGGTGGTTGTGCAATGGTGGCTGGAGGTGGAGGAGATTGATTGGCGGAGACTGTTGTGCCGTGAAGATTGGTGATAGAGGTGGTTTGGTGGCGGTGGTTGAAGGTGGTGTTTGGTGTTGGTAGTGGAGGCTTCGGGGGAGTAGTAGTGATATATTATTTTTATATAAATCTTTAAGTGAGCCTCTTAATAATTTCAAGACTTTGTATAAGATTTAGATGGATCCAACCCATTCAGAGCAAATAAGTGATTTAAAAGAAAGAGATTAATGCATTAATGAGTTGAGATCCAAAAGATTCAAATTTAGACCTCTATTAATAGATGATGGGGGACTAAGTATATAAACAAAAAAAAGATGATGGGACTAAGTATATAAAAACAAAAAATAATACTTAGAATGTGACCCACTTGTCTCTTAACTCAACACATGTGTATAAGAAATAAAGGACCAAACAATAAAAATAAGAGCATCAAAGATACAGATCCAACACAAAGGGGACCCATTTTCTGTCAAATACCATATATGTAGGACCACAAAAATTGGAACTCTAAACTGAAACAAAAAGAAAATACTAGATAGGGATTATTCCAATACAAAATACAAATCCTAAACCACTAATAATAAAGACCAAAACAAGAAAAATAAATTTAGAGTTAAATCGAGTATGAACAGACCACATGCAAAGAAAAACAATCAAAATCAGACACACCTCCTAACTAAAAAAATACATATCTACATGAATCAGTCAAAACCCTAGTCAAAAAAACAAAAAATCAAAACTAAATGCAACGATATGCTTCCGTCCATACCAAAAACAAACCAAAAAAATGACGATTTACTAAATTTAACAAGGAAATAGATACCTTCGTATGCATCCACGATGAAGACGATGAAGATAATTTTTACAGTGAAGAGAGAAGGTGAAAGATTTTTATGTAAATGAAGGTGAAAGGTTTTGACCGGATTGAAAATATTTTAGGGGGAGTTATTATAAAGTGGGGCGGGTAAAAAAATTCTAGTTGGCACATTATTGTCTGGATGATACATTATTATGGAGGACCCGAATTTCCACATAGGTGATCCGTTAGATTTAGGTACAAATTCTCCTACTTTAGTAACGACATGTATTATTTTAGTGGGAAAGAAGAATAGGGTATTAACGTGGATAATTTTTAATAGTAGAGGTATAATTTGGGCTTTTTTACCTTTATTTTTTGCTGACGAGATTATCTTGACTGTAAAGATAAATACTCATACATGCCACTCCATTATAGATCATCTAAACTATTTCACGGCTTTATTTGGCCAAAAGATAAACTTTCAGTAATCTAATATTATCTCCTCTAAATTATGCCCTCCAAAAATTAAACTTCTTGTCACTAATTCTTTCAACATGCTAGAAAGGTGGAGATTTGGCAAATAATTGGGTTTTCCAATACTAGAAGCAAAATCTTCTAAGAGAGATTTCTAATTCCTCCTAGACAATTTTAAAAATCGATTGGCGGGATGGAAAATTAATTCTAACCATGGAGGGTAGAACTACCATTATCAGATCAACTTTGAATTCACTCTCCAATCAGGTAATGCAGATCACTGCTATGCCAATTCACATCATCAACCAGCTAGAGCGATATCAAAGAAATTTTCTATGGGGAACCACCCCACGAAAAAGAAAATTACAATGGTATGCTGGGACAAAATAACCACCCCAAAGCTTGCAGGGGAATTGGGCATCCAAAGATTAAAATAAAAAAATCAAGCCCTACTAGTTGGTACAGCATGGAGACTTCTCCAAAATCTCTCATCTTTGCGGGGATCACTCTTACTCTCTAAATACTTAATCCCTAAACACACCCATTGTTGTAAACCAATCAGAACCTGAAAAAATATTCTGCACGGATGGTCTGCATGCCAAAATTGCATTATCTGGAAAGTATCCACAGGCCAAAATGTCTATTTTTGGAATGATCCTTGGTTAGGTCCTAACAAAATTCTAAGACATCATGTTCAAGGGCCTTTAACCTTAACGAACTCTAAATATACAGTCGCCAAATTCATAAACTCCAACACTCCAGTGTCCCCCCTATCTATCTCTCCAGCTACCATCACATTTACCTATCCAACATTTTCACCTCATCCCACATTCCACTGATCATGAACGAATAGTATGGGGACTCACAGCGCATCGCAAATTCACGGTGTTCTCTTGTTATAAATCACTTACAAATACCCTATACCCCACCAATAGTCATGGCCGGATTTGAAAACTACACATATCTAAGAATAAAAAAAACTTCATTTGGTTGTGTGTGCAAAAAATAAATTGCCTACTAACACTTATCTACATCGGCTAGGTATCCTCCCCAGCCCCACATGCTCATTTTGCCAAGCTGCTATTGAGCACACATGCCATATCCTCTTCAATTGCCCCAATGCTAAGCAATACTGAAGCAGTCTTGGCCTTAATAGCTTCCCTTCACACTTCCATATTAGCCCTTCAAATCCTCATCATGGAATATATTCTCTTTTTCACTCTTCCAAGAATCTATATAGCAAAGGCCTACCTTATCATGTCATCATTGCATATACTTTATGGCACATCTGAAAAACTCGTAACAGAAATAACTTTGAAAAAATAAGGATATTTGCAAATATTGTTACAGTTAGACAGTTTACTACCGAATACTACTACATGACAAATACTTCTTTATCTAAAAAAGACCATGTTTTGAAATATTAAAAATGGCAACCACCAAAATTGGGTTGCATCCCATTGAATACTGATGGAGTCTCCATAAGTATGCATGGCTTGGCAGGTATAGGGGTGTCTTTCGTAACCACTCAAAAGATTGGCTCATGGGATTTGCGGGTTCCACAGCTGCACCAACTATAACGAAACGCGAACTGATGGGTTTACGAAGGGGCTTACAAATGGCCATACATCTCAAGTTGCATCCTCTAGAAATTTATGTTGACTCTTTGGAAGTCATTAATATTTTATATGACACTAGCACCGAATGCTCACATCTTATTACTTATTGTAGGTCCATACTGCATCAGTTATATGATCCTCCGGTAAAGCACACGCACATGAAACAAAATATAATAGCAGACAGGCTAGCACATTTTGGCTCTAACCTAACAGAGAGGAACATCACCTTTTTTGTAAAACCTCCACCATTCCTTTGGGATGTTTTGACTGAAGACAGGATGGGCATGCATCGACAGAGGCAACCATTCAATCTATCATCAACTTCTCACAAGGGAAAAATATTTTAGGATACCAACAATCAAAAGGGATAGCGCCATGCACCTTGTGGAGTCACAGTAGCAATGGAGCTTCACAAGATCCTTATTTTTGTACCTGGAGTGCCAATAGTGTACTAGCTATTTAAATACTTACTCTCCGGGTTTGTACAAATTAGTTTCTAGGCATAGGGCTAGTAATGACGCCCCGAAAATTAGCCATGCTGCTTCACAGCGTTCCCATGTACGTGTTATGTAATTTCAATCAATAGTAATAATCTTTCAAATCAACATGTTTTAACAAACTTTACTTATTAAGTTTTACAAAAATTGCAAAAAGAAGAAATTGGAAAATATTGGAAAAGTCCCATCAAAGTTCAAATCTTGTAACACTAAAAATTATATTAAATATTGAAAATAAACTAGAAATAACAAAACACTTACGATTACACCAAATATTAAAATATATAAAAATAGCAAAAATTGTTAAAACGCCACCTTCAAATGTGAGTTGTCATTTTTTTTCATGATTCTTGTTAACTCTAATAGACATAGTTTATAAACATTTAAAGGAGATCAAAAGTGCTTACTTTTGGCACATTTAAAGGATTAAAATTACTCTAAAAATAGTTAATAAAGTACTTTAAACCTATTCCAAACATAAGGGACTAGTTTGTCATTTTTGCTACAAAAACAATCAGAATCCAAGCTCAATCCCCTAAATCATGTCTCGACTTACAATAACTCGAATCAAAAGCTCAGTCCTCTTTTGTCACTATAAGTCTCTCTGTACCTCCATCTCTGTTTTGTATTTTTTGCTCTAATTTATACATTTATTTTTTCATATTTTCCTTAAAAATTTAATTTAGTAATTCATTCTACTTTAACTGTGTGCCAAACTGTGATATGATTTTATTAGTAAATTTGCGGAATTTGATGGTGTGGACATAGGTGTTTTAGTGTTGGGCATCAAAATATTTAAAACAGTACGTGAAGGAATGAACAATAAGTGGTTAATTGGATGCATAATTTTTGGTTGACCAAAATAAAAAGATAATTTTTGGCGTTTGGACGTGAAATTTGCTTCTAGTGGGAAAGCCTCTGAATTAGATTTTTAAAAAATTTATAAGATTATTAGAGGTGGTTTTTCGAAAAATAAACGAAAATAAGTTTTTTTTCCTATGTGTTCTCTTAGTTTCAAAATTTCTACTACGAGTAGAGTCAACTTTGAGCACAATCTTAAAAAAGTTTGTTATATTATTTAAGGCAGAATCTAAAAAAATAGAGTCAAAATAAAAAAGTAATTTTTCTTTCTTTTGGTTATTTTTGTTGTATATTCTCATTTTCAAAATTTTTTGCTTCCAGGAGACTCAACTTTGAGTATGGTTTACTTATCATATATTTAACTATTTAATTTTTATATTCTCAAAGATGAACTAACTTTTCAGAAGGTATCTTGCAACCTTGCCATGCGACAGGCTTGAGGACTGTTACTCACTTTGAGTATTTAGAAAGGCATGAAAAGTTGCATTATTTACGTAAATGTTCAAATATAAGTAAATTAAAAAGAGTAAAAATAAGAAGAAAATGAGATATGCTATTACCGATTAGGATTCTACAGTAGCTCGATTTACATAGAAGTAACGGCGAACATAAAGTAAAAAAAGTTTAACCTAGGGGCAAAGAAGACATTGAAAATTTCCTTCAAGATAGTACTTTACATGTTTTGAGGTCTCTTTTTGCCCCTGGTTTAGGCCTCGTTTATTTTTTGAGGATTAGGATGCTTGTATGTGAATACATATTTGATTATTAAGATATCGTTTCTATATCTGATACAGAATAATTAAGATTTTTTGTTGTTAACATCTGAATGTGTATAGTATATTCTTCTATACAAGCTAGTAAATTTAAATCAAATTAATATTTAAATATTATATATGAAAGAAAATCCTAACATACATTGTAAGAACTGTTTGTTTGATGAAACAATGTTCTAAAAATCTAGCGGTAGTGGTAACAACAGCTAGTGGTGTTGGTCGACTGTGGTGGTTGTGAGGCTATGATGGGTGCCGATTTTGGTTGGTGGGCATATCTGGCAATGGTAGTTTCACAGTGATGACTGATGATATATGATAGTGATAGGTGATGTTTGTATGGTGGGAAATGTGGTGTCCATCATTTTTTATGGTTGACAGTGGTGGTTGTGCAATGGTGGCTGGAGGTGAAGGAGATTGATTGGCGGGGATTGTTGTGCCGTAAAGATTGGTGATAGAGGTAGTTTGGTCGAGGTGGTTGAAGGTGGTGGTTGGTGTTGGTAGTGGAGGCTTCTAGGGGTAGCTGGGGAGTAGTGGTGATATATTATTTTTATACAAATCTTTAAGTGAGTCTCTTAATAATTTCAAGACTTTATATAAAATTTGGATGTATCCAACCTACTCAGAGCAAATAAGTGATTTAAAAAAAAAAGATTAATGCATTAATGAGTTGAGATCCAAAAGATTCAAATTTAGACCTCTATTAAGTTCAGCAAACTGAGCCTTAGCAATTTTATTACTCTTTAGGTTGTAGGTAAATCAAGCCAGTTTTGAGCCCTCTTTAGTAATTACAATTGAGAATACCTAGAGGCTAGCAGCTATCACCGTATGCCACAACTTTGTGTGTCTCTTTCTCTTCTCTATCTCACTAGATTTCATCGCCATAACCTTTGTCTTTTCTGGTGAGTATATTTTGTGAAATTCTTTATCTTATTTCTCTGGTTCTTTCTCTTTTGCTGTTAATAGAAGTTTCGATCTGAGTGTCATCGGACTGGGTAAAATCTGAATTAATCGTGGTGCACTTGCGGGAAATTCCTTGCCGAGGGCCTGTGAACCCCCGAGATTTGTCGAGGCTCGAACAGACTTGGACATCTAGTGCAAATAAAAAAATAGAGGTTTCGATTTGTCACGACCCAAATCCCGAACCTGGTCGTGATGACACCTCTCGTGAAGACAAGGTCAGCCAGTCAACCCAATTCATCCTTTTAAAACAATTAATTATCCACAATTATAGTACAACATGGTTTAACAATATCAAATAGCGGAAGTATAGATTAAAAAATACGGAAATCCAACCCAAAACAACTCTAACCGGGGTGGCACAAGTCACGAGCATCTATAAGGATGAAATTTACATTTACAAGTCTAGAAGTTCACTGAACAAGAATAATGAATGTCACAGAAAGAAAACGATACTGCGAATGCTGGCAGTCACCTTGCTAAGCTCTTATAACTCTGCCTCCAAACAACCTATACCCGTTGTCGGGTGAATAAATACCTGCAACTGCACACGAGGTGCAGGGAGTAAAGTAAGTACTCCAACTCAGTGAGTAATAAGGGTAAATAACAACTGAGCAGTAAGAAATCACGTAAAAAAAGGCATCATGCTATGTAAGAGCAGTGTAAACCCTTTGAGAAAAACAGTGAAACTGTGAAATCTTTAGAAATATCTTAGCTCAGTTTAAAACCTCGTTTGAAAATGTCTTTTTCCAACAGTTAAGCAAATGAATGCAAAACAAGTAGTGCAAACAAGCACAGAAGTCAGCCCCTCGGGCACAACACTCCGTTAACAGATAACGCCAGGATATCAGGTAATTATTGCAAGAAGTACCATAAAAGCCAATGAAATAAGAGTGCAGAAATATTATGACAGATAATACAGATAAGAACAAATGCATGAGTGCAACGCAATGCATATAATGGTACACTCTGGTACCCACTGCGGCATGCAACCCGATCCATCCATTTATTTATCGTCGACGGCGCTCACTGGAGGTATGTATAGACTTCGGAGGGGCTCATACAGTCCAAGCACAATATCAAGCCATCTCGTGGCATCAACCAGGCTCTCGGCCTCAATATCAAAATAACAAATAGAAATATGCCCCTCGGGCTCAGTATCATTAACTCAGAACAGTATCAGCCCCTCGGGCTCACTCTTAGAACAATATCATGTAGTAACTGCTGCGGCATGCAGCCCGATCCATATATCCTCACAATACAGGCCCTCGGCCTTAATCAGTCAACATAATCACATAAGCCACTCGGGCAACAATAAAACATGATGCTCAGCCCTTGGCTGAGTTTTTAATACAGTGGAAAAATACATGACTGAGTTCAAATATATAATTAAATCAGTAAAGAATTATCGACAACAATCCCCGAAGGGTTCAAATAATTAGCACGAAGCCCAAATATGGCAATCAACACAAATTATGATGATAACAAGTAGTTTCAGGAAAATACGCAGTAATTTCATCAATCGGGACGAACCAAGTTACAATCTCCAATGGTGCTCTACCCCATGTTCGCTATCCGGCGTGCAAGTCACCTCAATACAGCACTATGGTGTGCAAATCCGGGGTTTCAAACCCCCAGGATGTCATTTACAAACATTACTTACCTCAGACCAGCTATTTCTTTAACTCGCGATGCCTTTGCCCCTCGAATTGGCCTCCACATGCGTCGAATCTATCTAAAATCAGAACGAATACGTCATAATATGTTATGGGAACAAAGCCCAATCCAAATAATCGAAAAATACCAAAAATCTCAAAATTAGCAAAAACTCGAGCCCCCGGCCCACGTCTCGAAAAATTAGAAAATTAACATCATCGGATTCCTCATCTTGCTACAAGTCTAACCATACCAAAATTATCCAATTCCCATCACATTTCGACCCTCAAATCCATGATTTTATCCAAGAGGGTTTTCTACACTTTCCAACAAAATTCACGGATTAAACGCCAAAACTTGTAATAGATTCAAGTTATACAACCAAAATTGAGTTAAGGATACTTACCCCGTTGTTCTCTATGAAAATCTGCCCAAGAATCGCCTTATCCGAGCTCCAAATCGCTAAAAATGAAAAATGGGAAGAAGTCCCATTTTCAGAAATTTTACATTCTGCCTAGAAATTTTCGGTGTTTACTATTCACGCGTGTCACTGTTCACGATACTGTTCAGCGACACTGTTCACGGGGTACTGTATACGACTACTGTTTACGGGGACTATTCATGGGTACTGTTCATGGGGTACTATTCATAGGTACTGTTTCTGCAATTTTCCTAAGTTCGAAATCACTCCGAGACACCTCTGAAACACTCTCGAGCCCTCGGGGCTCCTAACCAAACACATACACTAACTCAACAACATCCTACGAACTTAACCGTGTGATCAAATTGCCAAAATAATGTCATATACCATGAATTAAGTTTTAAAATCCAAGAATTCTTTTAAATTTTATAAAACATCAAAATTTTCATTTTGAGTCCGAAACACGTCAAATGACGTATGTTTTCAACCAAACTTTACATAAAGTGCTTAAACCATATATAAGACCTGTATCGGGCATCGGAACCAAAATACGGGCTCGATACCATCACTTTCTAATCAAATTTTATTTCCATTTTCCTTCAATATTTTCAGAAAATAATTTTATTCAAAAATTTATTTCTCGGGCCTGGGACCTCAGAATTTGATGATTCTTTGTTCCTATGAGTCACAAATAATAATACGAACATAGACCTTCAATCAAAACTCAATTCGGAGCTCGTTTGCTCAGTGCGATATCCATTTCTCTCGTTAAATAATTAACACATATTTCGCGTAAAAAACCCAATCGCGACTTGATGAAATTAAACCAAACTTTCCAGATCACTCCTATAATTCACTGTCAAAATTTCAAAAGTCCCAAAATCAAATTTCGATCTCTAGAACTATAAATGGACCTTTGGACCATTACATGCTTATGCTCAAAACGACAAAATCTTCCAAAAACTCCTCCAAAACTTATCCGAGCCTCATGGGACCCCGACCAAACATGCCAACACACCCGATAACATCATTCAAAATTTTTCCAACATTCGAAACACTCAAAACAATATCAAAATATCGAATTACCCTCGGATTCAAGCTTAAGAAATTCCAAAACTCATTCGATCAAAAACCTAACCAAAACACGTCCGAATGACCTGAAATTTTGCACATATATCCCAAATCACATAACGAAGCTATAGCAACTCTCGAAATTCCATTCTGATACTCGGATCAAAATCTCACCTATCAACCGAAAATTGACAAAATACTAACTTAGCCAATTGAAGCCTAATTCTACACCGTACCTCAAAAACCACTTCCGATCACGCTCCTAAGTCACAAATCACCTCCCGAAGCTAACCTAACCATCAGAACTCACATTCGAACCCTCTAACACATAAGTTAACATCCGGTTGACTTTTCCAACTTAAGCCTTCTTAAAAGAGACTAAGTGTCTCATTTCTTATCAAAACCACTTCAAACCAACTCGATCACATAAGATATGGATAATGAAATATAAAGAAGCTAAAAAGGAGAAAAACGAAGCGGTAACTCATTAGACAACGGGTCGGATCGTCACACGATTATCTATGACAAGGCTTCTTTTATAAAGTATTTGATGATATAATGTAGTGTTGTTGAAGTTCTTGTATGTTTATGTGCTTATAATAATTAGTTATAATCCAATGGCTCTTTTTCAAAATTTTGTGGGTTGGTCGCAAGTTTAAATAGCTTAGCATGTTTTGTTTAATATGCTTTCTTACTTTGTGGTGCTTATGCTTTTCTAAGCCCAAGGTTAATTGAAAACAACCTCTCTATCCTCATAAGGTAAATGTGAGGTCTGCGCATACACTACCCTCCCCAAACCCCACGTTGTGGGATATTACTGTGTATGTTGTTGTTGATGCTTTCTCAGTTTGATGAATGTTGTGCTAATATCCTATACAATTAGGAAATTTATCTCAGCAATTCATGTAGGTTTAGGTTTTCGTTGTGTTTCATGATGTATTTGTAGGGAATTAGGGCAATTTGAGCCCAAACCCATCTAACCCGCCCAACTAGACCAGAGATTAATGGGTTGGACTACAAATATTTTAGCTCATGGGTCAATTTGGGTTCAGCCGAAGTTAACCCATTATTTTTTATAGCTCATCCTAACCCATTTAACACCCCAAATACAACCCATGAAACTCACCAAAAATAAAGGATCTCAACCTAACTTATTTAGAAATTTACTTAGTTGCCCCAATTTTTTTATTTTTTGTATTTTTAATTTTCTGTTCTTTTATATTTTCAC
>MU741716.1:45906-66400 GCA_026770625.1 Nicotiana glauca
CCCAAAATAAATTTACTTTTCATTTTTATTTTTTATTTTTTTTTATTTTCAGTTTTTCTGCCCCCCACCTCGCGCGCAAAACCCTTAAAAAAAGTTCACTTTTTGGTTGTATTTTTAATTTTTTATTATTTTATTTTTCTACACCACCCACTCTACCCCTTACTCTCCCACCCCCATCCCACCTGCCCGGCGCAAACCTCTTAAAAAAAAATTTACTTTTTTTTTATTTTCAATTTTTTATTTTTTATTTTTCTGCACCACCCCCCTCCCCCCGCGCAAAACCCCTCAATTATTATTTTTACTTTTTTTATAATTTTAATTTTCTATTTTATATTTTTTTGGTTTTTGGCATCATTCACCCACCCCCACCCCACCCCACTCATAAAATATTTGTCAACTTACATATAAAAATTTTTTTATGCAAGATGAGCATGGTTCTAAAACATGAGTCAAATTGGACGGGTTGAGTTATGACCCATTGTTTAGCACATCTTGACCCAGCCCATGTTAATTCAAATACACTTTGGACTGAGTTGGCAAATGACCAGTTTATTGACCTAACATATCTTGATCCACCCAAATTCAGCCCAACCCGCCCATTTGCCACCCCTAGAGAAAATCATGGTTCTCGATCTTTTAAAATTAGTTTTGCTTCAATGTGAAAATGTATCCAATAGGTGAAGAAGAAAAAACGATAAAATAAAATAAAAAAGAAGAAGAGGAGATTTATAGATTTCATTGGTGTCAAGACGATGTAACTAACGTGTATCTTTGTTCTGTGATTTTATTTTTTAAATGTGCATTTAGATGTTAATATAATGTTTCTGTATATCTATGCCCTGTTCTTGAGGTATTATTCCTGAGATCTTTAAGGATTTGCAAGAGAGGCTATGAGAGGATGTTTCTCCCGATTCTGTCTTGAAAATTAAGATAAAAATTATTGGAAGTGATGAATTTGAGAAGCTAGATATTCGAAGTCATGTAAGTTAGCTCTTCTGTTTTTTGTTTTTTTGTTTTAATCAGAGTATTCTGCTATATTTTTTTTGGTTGATAGGTAGATCTCTTCTTCTATTTGTTTTATGCTCTTATTTATTATTCATATGACTAATTCAAGTAATTTAACTTATATATCAAGAACAAAATTTAAGAGTATCTACCATACATGTTGGATGGACTCACATGGCGATTTTCATAGTTGATACTGTCTTGAGTTGCAAAAGATGGAGTACAAAAGAATCTATACTAGAAGAATGACTTTCAATCTAATCTTTTTTTTAAAAAAAAAAGACTTTCAATCTAACTAAAGACCAATTAGGGTATATTGAATTGAGTTTATGAATATGTTAGGAATATAAATGGACAAGTAATATAAGCAAAATGTTATTACCCTAGTCCCCATATAGAGAAAACCTAGCGCACTCTCCTATCACCTCAACTGGGAAGGCAGTGAGAAAACCTAGCCAATATAAATTAGCATCTGTTCAACATAACATACTCTAATCAAATTGGAACAGAGAAATGTTCACATGTGAGATCACGTATATGGAAGTTCAGTTGCCCCTGAAGAGACAAATTTTCGGGACCGATGGTTTACATTAATTCTGCTCATGTTATTTTGGAGTAAATGTGAATAAATAGTGAAAACAAACAAGATGAGAGTAAATCACATCTTTTTTTCCAAAAAGAAAAAGAGAAAGATGAGAGTAAAAGTGTTAACATGGCCATCAAAGTGAAGATTAAGAAACAAAGAAAACTGCGTGTGAGGTTTATTTATGCATAATAAAGGGGCAGCGCGCTGTACTAAGTACCCGCTATATGCGGAGTCCGGGGAAGGGCCGGACCATAAGGGTCTATTGTATACAGTTTTACCCTACATTCTTGCAAGAGGCTGTTTCCACGACTTGAGCCCTATTTATGCATAATAAACCATTAAAATAATAAACAAAATGAGAATAATAGTATATGCATAACCATCAACGAGAAGATTAAAAAATAAATGAGACCATTAATATGTCCAATGCGTAAGCATAATGAACCACCGGAATAGATGTCAAGCAAGCAATTTTTAGTGATTACATGTGTCTTACCACATATCAAAGTGGACTCATGGTCGTCAAAGAAATGCAGGTATGCATAAAAAGCTGTTATAGAATCATGAAAATCCTTAGTAAACTACAGAATAGCCATTTGAACATCCTACAAGAGCCCATAGTTTAGGGTTTCAATTGCTTGTTAGCATGACCAGGTTGTTTAGCACCATTTGTCAAGTCTAATGTAGGTCGCCTGAATCTAGTTGAGAAATCTGCCTACATCTGCTTAGTTTTTTTCCCTGATAAAGATTTGTCTGCTTTGAGAACTTTCTATGTAGAAAATACCTTTCTTTATCCAAAAACAGAAAATTCGATAGAGTAGCAAATTTCAAAGGAGTTGACGTAGGAGTAGTCCTAGTATCAGAAACCGGTCACCATTATCCGGTGTCTGCCAAGCTCAGATTTTCCTCGACCAACCACATGGCCGAGTATGAAGCCTGCATCCTAGGGCTCAAAATGGCCATTGATACGAACATTCAATAGGTGCTAATGATCGGAGATTCAGACCTACTGATACATCAGGTTCGAGAAGAATGGGCAACCAAGAACTCCAAGATACTCTCGTATCTGCATTAAGTAAGGAATTGAGAAAGAGGTTCACAAAGACGGAATTCCAACATGTTCCTAGAGTCCAGAATGAGTTCGTTGATGCATTGGCGACCCTATCCTCTATGATACAACATCCAGATAAAAAATTCATTGATCCTATTTCGGTAAAGGTCCATGATCACTCAGCCTATTATGCTCATGTTGAAGAAGAAGCAGACGGAAAGCCTTGGTTTCATGATATCAAGGAATACTTGGCAAAAAGAGAATACCTAGAACTTGCAAATCCTACCTAGAAGCACATACTTCGGAGGTTATCCAATAATTTCTTTCACAGCGGAGGAATACTGTATAGGAGGACTCCTGATTTGGGATTACTAAGGTGTGTCGACACGAAGGAAGCATCCAAGCTATTAGAGGAAATTCATGCAGGGACCTGCGATCCGCATATGAACAGTTTCATCTTAGCAAAGAAGATACTCCGTGCTGGTTACTTTTGGATGATCATGGAAATGGACTGCATTCAGTATGTCCAGAAATGCCACCGTTGTTAGATACACACGGACATGATAAAGGTACCTCCAAACAAGCTTAATGCAACAAGCTCACCATGGCCGTTCGCCGCCTGGGGAACGGATGTTATTGGACCAATCGAACCTGCTACATCAAACGGGGATAGGTTTATCTTGGTAGCAATTGACTATTTTACCAAATGGGTTGAAACAGCATCTTACAGAGCAGTAACCAAGAAGGTCGTGGTAGACTTTGTCCGCGACCGCATTGTTTGCTGATTCGGGATTCCAGAGTCAATCATTACCGACAACGGCTCCAACCTCAACAGTGACTTGATGAAAGCCACGTGTGACACTTTCAAAATCAAACAATTCTACTGCCTACAGACCCCAGATGAACGGAGCAGTAGAAGCCGCCAATAAGAATATCAAGAAGATATTGAGGAAAATGATAGAGAAGCATAAACAGTGGCACGAGAAGTTATCATTTGCTCTTCTGGGGTACAACACCACAGTCTTCACATCAACTGGGGAAACTCCCTATATGCTGGTTTATGGTACAGAAGCAGTCATTTGCGCCGAGGTAGAAATTTCCTCCCTAAGGATCATACAGGAAGCTGAGCTCGGCGACGCAAAGTGGGTGAAAAATCATTATGAGAAGCTAGCCCTCATAGATGGAAAGAGGATGAATGTAGTTTGCCATGGTCAACTTTATCAGAACAGAATGTCCAGAGCCTTCAAAAAAAATAGTCAAGCCAAGGCAGTTCATACCAGGGCAGCTGGTGTTAAAGAAAATCTTTCCGCATCAAGATGAAGCCAAAGGAAAATTCTCTCCCAACTGGCAAGGTCCATACATGGTTCACCGGTTATTGACAGGAAGAGCCATCATACTTGTAGAAATGGACGGAGAAGTCTGGCCAAAGCCAATTAATTCAGATGCAGTCAAGCGTTACTATGTATAATCTTTATAGTTTTTCCTATATGATGTAATTTGAACTACGCCTGACCTGATTCCTATTTAAGAGGGGATGCATAGGCATCCCTATAGGTTCGGTCACAATTCAATAAAAAATTCATTTTCCCTTGCAATTGGAAACTACAGAATTTTTAGGAGGACCCTCAAAATTTCGAAGTAATTTCAGCCAATCACCGCAAGCAACAGTCGGAAGCATCAACCTAGTAAATTGGGGAAGAATTTTGAGGAGGACCCTCAAAATTCTATAGCAAGAAAGGTTGCAATGTCCTAAACCACATCGCAGTCGTCGATTCATCCAGAAAACTATATTATTTTAAATATGTACTTATGTTATATTTTTACTAAATCATGCATGTCTATTTATGAAATCGCTTTGTATAGCAATGCTACCCCGATGATACAGGCAGTATCACTAGATCATAATCGAGCAGATCAAGCAGAGCCAACGGGGATACGAACTAACATTTCCCCCTTTACAAAACTCATGATTTTTTCTTTGGATGCGGGCACTTAAGTAGCAAAATCATCAAATATACTATACACTCATGAGACTCACATTGTTCAAAAATACAACTCTCAGAACAGTTGTACTTACACACAGTTGCTATCCGCACGCAGTGCCCAGTAGGCACAATGTCCCCAACAACCACAATAACGCAATCAGCTATTAGCTAAGAAAATTCTATTACCATCTGCCTTTTATTTCTTGCATAAGTCTACCATTCTGCCTTCTGAGACTAAACGCTGTCTCCTCTACATTTTGCATTGCATAAGGCTATCATTTTTCCTTCCAAGACTAAACACTGTCTCCAATTGCATTTGTCTGCATTGCATAAGGCTACTATTCTGCCTTCCGAGGTTAAGCTCTACCTCCATCTGCATTTTTTCTGCGTTGCATAAGGCTACTATTCTACCTTCCGAGGTTAAGCTCTACCTCCATCTGCATTTTTTCTTGTTGGCCCAAGAACAGGTGAGGCTTTGAAGAATGACAAATGAACTCAGTCATGGACCAGGTCCATCATGTGAAGCACAGTCATGATCAACCTTTACATATGAAATGCACGTGAAGGAGATAAGTCCCATTGATCAAGCAGTAATATCTCCTGATATGATTGAAAAGGTTTCATATTGGATAAGGGGAGAATATCTCCTTATGTGAAAAGATCACAATCCATATAAAAGATAGTGTTGGAGTTTATGTTGTTCAAGCACTCAACTTCGATGGATGATCAGCAATTGAGTCTTAATCAAATTTTGATTACTAACTCTTTAAATAACAGTGATTGTTCTCTTTTACAGGTATTGCACATACACAGAAGTTAAACTAAATTGAGAGAAAAAGATCAAGACAATTTTGCAAGAAATTTATGTGAGATTTGAGTGTGCACTCCTGAAGCTACTTGAACGAGATAGAAGAACCTGTTCAATTGTGTTTTTTCTTATTCTAGTTCAATTGTAGTAGGTGGTTTAAAGTTGTACCTTTCAGCTTTCATAGAAGCAATTGTACTAGGTACTTTAAGTGTTCAAGTTATAGGCTAACTTGAAATTGTCGCAACAGTTGGGGTTGTGTGCTACAATGGGATTAGAGTTAATCCTTAGGTTTACAAAGAGTTTTTGAAAATGCTATTTTGGTTAAGTGATTTTAGTGAAAGTTTGGGAAAATCCTACTGAGTAGTAGGTCGTGGTTTTTTCACTAGGTGTTTTCCACGTAAAAATCTCTGTGTTCTTTATTTTATGTATTTTTAATTCCATAAATAGTAGTAGTTAGAACACCTAGAAGAACCTGGTTATTCTAAATCAAAAATTGGGTACCACATAAATCATCCCTCCTCTAGTGTGGTATTGACGCTTAAAATATCAATTGGTATTAGAGCGGGTTATCCGTGAAGAGGGTAACACCTTAGAAAAAGATCAACATGAGTGCACCACCTGGGAACTGGGAAGGACAATCCATTGTTAGGCCTCCGCTTTTTAATGGTCAGTACTATTCTTGGTGGAAGAACAGGATGAGGGATCATATCATAGGAGAAGACTATGAACTCTGGGACATAGTCACTGACGATCCTCTAGCAACCAAAAAAAATAATGTTGAAGTAGTGGACGTACCAAAGACAAGAGCTGACTGCACTGCTGAAGACCTGAAGAAGTGGGAGAAGAATGCCAAGGCCAAGAAATGGCTTGTGTATGGACTAGGTCTAGATAAGTACAGTACAATTCAAAGTTGTACCACTACTAAGGAAATATGGGACACTTTGCAAGTCGCTCATGAAGGAACACCTCAAGTGAAGAGGTCCAGAGGAACACTATTGTACTCTCAGTATTAGAATTTCACCATGAAGGAAAGAGAATCCATCCAAGTGATGTATACAAGGTTCACCACACTAACAAATGAACTTAAATCTCTTGAAAGGATTATTCTTGAAGAAGAAAAAGTTGAGAAGATTCTGACAAGGGTTCTGCCAGTCTCTTGGGAAAGCAAAATCACTCCTATTCAGGAATCAAAGCATATTGCTGCCCTCAAGCTGGATGAACTAATTGGAAACCTTTCTGCCTATTAAAGAATATTACTACCCTCAAGCTGGATGAACTAATTGGAAACCTTACTGCCTATGAACTAGGAAGGAAAACCATGAAGATGGATGCACCCAAGAAGGAAAGAAGTCTGGCTCTCAGAATTGCCAAAGGTTCAGATTTGGAGGATGATGAAATGGCTATGATCACTAGAGATTTCAAAAAGTACTTGATGAGAGGAAACGGTTGTTCAAGAGGTACAACCTTTAACAAACCAAGGGCTCCTGAGAAACAGACCAATGAGGGCTACTACAAGTGTAGTAAGACTGATCACATGATCAAGAACTGCCCTCAATGGGAAATTGAGTGGAAGAAGGAAAGAGCTGAACGAAGGAGCAGGAAGAAGGAACATATTCAACCAAAAAGGAACAAAGGATCAATAAAGGCTATGGTTGTTGCCTGGGGAGAAACATCAGATGAGGACTCAGAAGATGAAGCTGGAGATGAACGGGCACTTATGGCCATCGGAGAATCAGATGATGAACAAGAGGTAAGTATTCTTCATCTCATAGACAAGATTAAATTCCTGTCTAAAGAAAGGTTGTCTGAGCTACTACTAGACTTCATTGATGAGTCTAAGATAATTAACAATGAGAAGGAAGAGTTTTCTAGGGAATGAATGATCCTAAAAGCCAAGTGCAAAGAGTTTAGGGATAATGAGAGTGAAAGTGAAAATACTAAGTTGAAGAACCAGGTTCTTGAACTTGACACTAGTGTCCTAGAACTTAGGTCTGAGAACTTAAAACTGAAACTAGTAACAGGAAAGAAGAAAGCTGATCACACTCATCTCACCCTAGAAGAAATTTTAGGAATAATGAAGGATGAGTTGTACAGGAAAGATGAGCAGATACGAGTATTAAAAGAAGTCTAGGGAAGGTAAAACGAATTAGACACAACTTGCAAATGGAACAAGACTTCTGATGCACTCTCCTGGCTACAAGAACATCATAGTAGCAACAAAAGAGGACTTGGTTATGGGACTCAAGCACCTAAGTGGGATCCTAAAAGCAAGTACATCACTCTTCCTGAAAACAAATTTTTCACACATTATGGCAAGACTGGCCATTACAAAAATGAATGTAATGCAAAAGAAAAGGACAGTCAAAAGAATAAAACTTTTGTTCAAGAAAAAAATAGGCTGGCTGGGTGGGCTAGAAGGAATCTAATTTATCTCTTTGCCCATAGAAAAGGACCCAAACTAGTTTGGGTTCCTAAGACTAACCTCTGATTTCTTTTTGCAGGTCCAAGTGAAGGGAAGCAGCCAAATATGGTACATGGATTGTGACTGCTCAAAACATATGATTGAAGCAAGAACTAGTTCCTTTCACTTGAGGACTTAAATGGAGGTAATGTCTCCTTTGGAAATGGGAAGAAAGGTGAGATCATTGGGGTTGGAAAGGTAGGTAAGACAGACTCTCACTCCATTGAGAATGTCCACTTGATAAATGGCTTGAAATATAGCCTGATCAGTGTGTCACAACTGTGTGACAGAGGTAACCTTGTAGCATTCACCTCTACTAAATGCTTTGTGATTAGCCTTACCACTGATAAGATTATTTGCAGGGAAAAAGAGTTAACAATATTTACATTGTAGATTTTTCTACTCTCTCAGAAAATGAACTATCCTGCCTAAGTGTGTTGGATAATGATCCCCTCCTATGGCACAAAACACTTGGTCATGCCAGTCTGAATCAGCTAAACAAATTAGTCTCCAAGGACTTGGTGATAGGGTTACCTAACATCAAGTTCAAGAAATACAAAGTTTTTGAGGCATGTGCAAGGGGGAAGTAGGTAAGATCATCCTTCAAAAGCAAGAAAAAGGTAAGCACAACCAAGTCGTTGGAACTTGTCCATATGGATCTCTATGGTCCAATGAGAACCATGAACAGAGGTGGAAAGAAATATGTAATGGTGCTTGTTGATGATTATTCTAGATTCACCTGGGTTCTATTTCTAATATCTAAAGATGAAGCATTTGACATGTTTACTGCCTTTGTTAGAAAAACTCATAAACAATTAGGAAATCAACTTCCATCCATTAGGTCTGATCATGGAACTGAATTTGAAAATGCTAAGTTTGTTGAATTCTGTGATGAAAATGAAAATGGTATAGATCATAATTTCTTTGCCACTAGGACTCCTCAACAAAATGGAGTAGTTGAAAGAAAGAATAGTACTCTTGAAGACATGGCTAGGACTATGCTTCTTTCTAGTAAGTTGCCCATAGCTTCTGGGCAGAGGCTGTAAACACCGATGTTACATCATCAATAGATGCATGACTAGACCTCTTGTAGAGAAGACTCCCTATGAGTTACTTAAAGGGAGAAAACCAAATATATCCCATTTTAGGGCATTTGGATGTAAGTGCTTTGTGCACAATAATGGAAAGGACTCCCTAGGTAAGTTTGATCTCAGAAGTGATAAGGGAGTATTCTTGGGATATTCTTCACATAGAAAATCATATAAAGTGTTCAATAAAAAAACTTTGTGTATAGAAGAAAGTGTGCATGTAGTATTTGATGAAACTAACATTCTTTCTGAGAGACATGAACATGAAAATGAAGTCATTGGATTGGTAAAGGACTTGACTGAAGCCTCAACACAAGTCAAAGTGGCACCAACATAAGGAACATGTGATGGAACAAGTTCTTCCATCCAGGGCAACCTTACAGGGGGAATTAATCAAAGAGGAATTGAAATAAATCCCTTAAAGGAGCATGTTCATGACCTTGTTCCTCAGCAATAAAACATGGGAGAAACATCTAGCAGAAACCAGTTGGTTGTGAAACCTTACAAGTATCAAAGTTCTCATCATATTGAGAACATTATCACTGATCCAACATCTGGAGTCAAAACTAGATCATAATTAAAGAATTTGTGTGCTTTTGATGCATTTTTATCTCTTATTGAACCTAAAAATATTGTTGAGGCTTTGCAGGATGCAAATTAGGTGAATGCAATGCAAGATGAACTTAATCAGTTCGAGAGAAGTCAAGTTTGGCATCTAGTTCCAAGACCCAAGGACAGATCAGTCATTGGTACAAAGTGGGTCTTCAGAAACAAACTTGATGAAGATGGAACAGTTACAAGAAACAAGGCAGGACTAGTGGTCCAAGGATACAGCCAAGAGAAGAGCATAAATTATGATGAGACTTTTGCTCTAGTTGCAAGACTAGTGGTAATCAGACTCCTCATAGCCTTTGCAGCACACACAGAATTTACTCTTCATCAAATAGATGTCAAAAGTGCCTTCCTGAATGGCTACCTGAAAGAAAAAGTGTTTGTGAAACAACCTCCAGGGTTTGAGAGCAAGGAATGTCCGGAGCAAGTGTACAATATAAAAAAGGCTCTCTATGGACTCAAGCAGGCCCCAAGAGCATGGTATGAATGACTGTCCAAATTTCTGCTTGAAGTTGGATACAAAGGAGGTAAAATTGACAGTACCTTATTCTTAAGGGAAAAAGGTAAGGATCTCCTTGTGGTATAAATTTATGTTGATGACATAATCTTTGGAGTCACTACTGATAAGCTAAGTAAGGACTTTGCAAAATTAATGGGGAGTGAGTTTGAAATGAGCATGATGGGTGAGCTTAACTTCTTCTTAGGCTTACAGATCAAACAAAGTCCAAATGGAACCATGATCCATCAGCAAAAGTATGCAAAGGAGCTAATCAAAAAGTTTAAAATGGAAGAATCTAAGGAAATAGACACACCTGTTGCAACTGCCACTAAATTAGATGTTGATAAACCCGGTTCATCAGTTGATCAAAAGTTGTATAGGGGTATGATTGGTTCACTCTTGTATCTTACTGCTAGCAGACCTGACATTATTTTTAGTGTAGGGATTTGTGCTCGCTTTCAGGCAAATCCTAAAGAGTCTTACTCGACTGCTGTCAAAAGGATACTAAGATACTTGAAAGACACCACTGATCGGTGTCTTTGGTATCCCAAAGGTAGAAATTTCAATCTAGTAGGATATGCTGATTATGCAATTTTTCTAGTAGATAGGAAGAACACATCAGGTATGCCACACTTCCTTAGTTCATGTCTTGTGTCATGGGCTACTAAAAAGAACAATTCAGTGGCCTTGTCAACTGCTGAAGCTGAATATGTTGCTGCTGCTTCTTGTTGTGCTCAATTGTTATGGATCAAACAACAGCTGCTAGACTTTGGTATTTAAGTTGGTTGCATTCCTATATTATATGATAACACTAGTGCTATAAGTATGACAAATAACCCTGTTCATCATAAAAGGACTAAGCACATAGATGTTAGGCACCATTTCTTAAGAGACAACTATGAGAAAGGTCTGATCTCCATAGAATTGTGTGCTACTAATAAGCAAATTGCTGACATCTTCACTAAAGCACTGAGTAGAGAAAACTTTGAGAGAAACATGTTGGAATTATGGATGATTAATATAACCTAATAGGCCCAACTCATAATACACAATGAAAAAAATTATGAAAACAAAATTGAAAAAAAATATATTTTTTTGGCTAGATATTCTAACTTTGTGTAAATATCTAGATTAATTCTTGCTTAGTTTCATACTTTAATTAGTATACTCCTGTGATATGAGTATATATGAATCACTGATCTCTTACAAAGTTTTTTCTATTATGTCATTTGAGGCATGTTCAAGAGAATTCTAAATGAAGAACTTGGTTCATCAATATGAATTCATATGAAAGCTCAGGTATGTTTTCAATACTTTGCACAATTAGAAATATTAACAATTCAATCATGAGTAGAAGTCCTATACTTTCCAAATTCCTAGAAAATTCTATCTGTTGAAGTATTGAACCAGATCCGTCCATTTAGAACTCTAAAACCGTAATTTTTGCCTAATATCTAGGGAAGCCAAATAATCATTAGAAGTCTAGAATTACAGTTTGATTAGACTTCTATTTGACCCCTGAAAAGTTGTCATTACTGAATTAATGTCTAAATCTCTTTAAATATACACCACATCTCTAATCTTCTTCATTATTCTAAAACCGTCAAAAATTCTCTTCTTCAACTCTAATTGCTCTCTTCTAAAATAATTCCCAAATTAACTCAAGAAACGAACCAAAATGTCCAACCCACAAGATCATCTTGGTTCTCCTCCACCACCATCACCCTCAAATTCATCCTCATCTACTCCTCCTAGTGAATTCCCAAAACCTAGGTTTCGAAGGCACAAAATATTGGCTCGAAAAATAGTAGCATCTGGGGCTCTGAGAAAGGTGTTAAATGAAAGGCTAAAAGCTAGCCAGGTGAAAGAAAGCCCAGCTCAAGATTCTGACTCTAGTTCTGAGTCCGAATTATTTCAATCTGCGAGTGAAAGTGAAGGACATGGGTCTTCTGACACTGAAAAAATTCAAGAAACCCCTGCTGAGGTATGTTTTTCTGTGGTTGAAAACTTAGAAACTAGGTTTGTTCTAGTTGGACCTATTAGAGATGTAAAATTTTCTGAATCGAGTAGGATTGGAGGTAAAAAGAAAGGAAAAGAAAGAGAGGGTACAAGTGGTGAAGAGAGGGGAAATGAGAAGGAAGATGTTCTTGCTATATGCGGGGTTGCGGAGGAGAGTAGTATGAAGTCAGGGGAAGTGGCTCTGGGGAAGCAGCTGAGGGATTGGTTCATCTAAGCAAACATAGAGATGAACCTGTTTCATCTACTGAGGAAACTCTGGCTGACCTTCTGAAAAGGGTTGGGGCAAGTTATGATCCAAAGAAATGCAAAGCTACTTCACAAAAAGCCCCAAATGTTCCCAAACCATCCAAGAAAAGAAAAACGTCATCCCCAAAACCTACTGCCCCTTCAATGCCTAAGGAAAGAGCCACAAGAAGCAAGGTAAAACAAAGTGAAGTTGACTTACAAAAGCTCTAGAAGAAAGCAAGAAAAAGAAAATGGAGAAGGGAAAAGGAAAGGTTGCAGAATCTTTTGAGGTTGTAGAGGAAGAGGAGATGGAACTGGTCCATCAAGAAAGGGGTACAACGATGGAGGTTCCTACAACCAAGCCTAAAAAGTCCAAGGCTTCTTCCAAGAAGTCTTCTTTTGTACCTGTGTCTGCTGAACCCTCACTAGCCAAGAGGACAAGATCTGTAGTGAAAGCTAAACAAGCAATAATTTTAGATGAATAAGAGTGGAGTGGAGAAGAAGAATAAGAAGAGGAATCTAAGAAGGAACATGACAAGTTTTGCCATCTTTGGCAGGAGAAAAAATTTGAAAGGTAGATTATTGAAGGACCTGATGGAACCAGGGAGGATGAGGTAGGTTGACTCTTTAACTGCTCAAGGTTGGAAGGACATGGTCCTTCAGATGGATGGGAGACGAGCCAGAAATGAACTAATTGAGTTCATAGCTAATGTTGTTGTTAAGGATGGGGTTGTCAGTAGCTTGGTGAAGGGAGTCCCAGTGCAATTTAATGCTGAGAAACGGGGAGAAATTCTGGATATACCCCCTGAAAGGTTTGATGACTACACTAGACAAAGGTGGCCATGCCTAGACTCCCTACCTACTGACCTTGAGATCACCAAGAGGTTATGTGATTCAGAGGAGGTGAATGAAGCCAGGGTTGTGCAGAAAAGTGAGATGAGGCCTGAGCACAAGGTTATGTTTGAGTTTGTTAACAAGTTCCTATTGCCCAGACAAGAGAGAAGACATATTGCAAACTACATGGACCTGGTTCTTATGGAGTACCCTGAGAGAGGAAAGCAAATCAACTGGCCTTCCCTCATTGTGAAATTGCTAGACAGGGTCATCAATGGCTCCAAGGCTCATGCTACTCCATATGGCTTCATACTGACCACAGTTCTGGACAGGCTGAATGTGCCTTTGAAAAAATGGGAAATGGCATCAAGCAAGGATCATTTTGGCATTAAGACTCTTCTGGCTTGTGACTATCCAGTCAATGCCATCCCAGTTGAACCTAGTTCATCTCTAAAGATACCCATCAATAGCAAGGTTAGGACTTTGGTTCAGGAATGTAGAACTAAGGATGCTGAAATTGCTAGGCTCAAGGCTCGTGTGATTGAATTGGAAACTGAGAGGGATGGCCTTAGAACTGAGCTAGAAGAGTGATGGAATTCTTCAAAATATATTGAACCTTCTCCAGACTCAACCCTCTAGTTCTTCCAAGCCTTAGGTCTCCTAGCACTTGTCTTCTGAACCTGTCTAGTACCCCCAGTGACCCAGATTAGGGATTTTTCTATTTTTTTTGCTCATGTTTTGAAAGTTTTTCTTTCTTTTTGTGGACTGTTAATGGCAACATATCATGATCAATGACAACAACTGTTTTCTCTTGTTCTATAATGATTATGATCTTAATAGTTTAAATATGTTTGTTGATTATTGATAATTGCACCATGTTTTCACTTGCAGTTGCCCTAGTGGCTATGAGTAATTTTTAAAATTTGGGATTCACATTATGTATGCAACTTTTCGATGATGCCAAAAGGGGTAAGATATTGTGCTTTACACGTTATTCAGAAATAAATGATATTTATAACCTAATTAACCTTGTCCTTGATGAGAAGTAATTTTTCTAAGTCTAGTGTTGATGATTAAGCTGAGTTCTTACAATTCTTTTAACCAGTAAAAAGCACAGAGTTTGTCATCATCAAAAAGGGAGAATTTGTTGGTACAAGAACAGGTGAACTTTTGAAGAATGACAAATGAACTCAGTCGTGGACCAGGTCCATCATGTGAAGCACAGTCATGATCAACCTATACATGTGAGATGCACGTGAAGGAGATAAGTCCCATTGATCAAGCAGAAATATCTCCTGATCTAATCGAAAAGGTTGCATATTGGATAAGGGGAGAAAGTCTCCTTATGTGAAGAGAACACAATCCGATTAAAAGATAGTGTTGGAGTTTGTGTTGTTCAAGGACTCAACTTCGATGGAAGATCAGCAATTGAGTCTCAATCAAACTCTAACTACTAACTCATTAAATAACATTGATTGTTCTCTTTTACAGGTATTGCATATACGCATAAGTTAAACTAAATTGAGAGCAAAAGAGCAAGGCGATTTTGCAAGAAATTTATGTGAGATTTGAGTGCACTCCCGAGGCCACTTGAACGAGATAGAAGAACCAATTCAATTGTATTTTTTTCTTATTCTAGTTCAATTGTAGTAGGTGATTTAAAGTTGTACCTTTCAGCTTTCATAGAAGGAATTGTACTACATACTTTGAGTGTTCAAGTTACAGGCTAACTTGAAGTTGTTGCAACAATTGAGGTTGTGTGCTACAATGGTACTAAAGTTAATCCTTAGGTTTACAAAGTGTTTTTGTAAATGCTATTTTGGCTTAGTGATTTTAGTGGAAGTTTGGGAAAATCCTACTGAGTAGTAGGTCGTGGTTGTTTCACCTTTTGAGCCAGGTGTTTTCCACGTAAAAATCTTTTTGTTCTTTATTTTATGTACTTTTAATTCCGCAAATAGTAGTAGTTAGAACACCTAGAAGAACCTGGTTCTTCTTAATCGAAAATTGGGTACCACACATATCCCCCCCCCCCCCTCTTGTGTGGTATTGACGCTTAAAACATTATTTCTGCATTACAAAGGCTACCATTCTGCCTTCCGAGGTTAAGCTCTACCTCCATCTGCATTTTGCATTGCATAAGGCTACCATGCAGCCTTCCGAGATTATGCTCTATCTCCATCTGCATTCGTGCATTTCATAAGGCTACAATTCTACCTTCCGAGGTTAAGCTCTACCTACACTTGCATGGATGAAAGATTTCCACCTCTGCAATGCATGGCTGGAAGATCGCCACCTTGGTTACACTTGCATAGCTGAAAGATCGCCACTTATTTACACCTGCATGGCTGTAAGATCGCTACCTCATTTGCACGGACGAAATATCGCCACCTCTTGTATTTCCATAGGCTGAAAGATCGCCAAACACTGCATCTCATGGGCTGAAAGATCGCCAAATTGTCCAAAGGCGTCATTTTTTAGAGGCACCATTTTCTTAGCCCGAGAATGCCATGTCATGGCCCTCGGACCCCTTTTTAATCTTTTGCATATCATTATTCAAAGGCAACATAGTTCGGAGGGATCATTCTCATAGCCTGAGAACATCATTTCCTGGCCTACGAACCCTTTATTATACGCTTCATGGCCCAGGACATCATGGTCTGAGGACGTCATCCTAACCGTCCAAAGACAACATTCATGGTCCGATGGGAACTTTCATCATGTTTAAATTTATGCACAATATACGCTCGTATTTCTCATTTGTAGGTAAACTGGTGAGCAACAACCATCTCAGCAGGAGCGATCTCGCTCCAGTTCCCGCAGCCATACCAAACTGTAACCATTCATCCCAACCTAAATGTCGTGTCTGTTCTTGAAAGCCTTTATCGGCATACTCCGTCGACGGACCCTGAACTATATCTGGATTGACTCTTGTAAAACCAGGGATATGTAGGTAGCTCAGAAGCCAGATCACAGCCAAATCTCTTCAAACCATTTCATTCAGTCAAAATTGGCCATCATATCTTTTTTACCCAACAACTCTTTCATCCTTCCCGAGTAAAGAGGGGCAGCTGTTGCTATCCAATTTTTTTCTGTATATTTTTATATGCAAAATACCTTTCAAATATCATGTATATGTATATATAAGTATGTCCTAAGGTTTTATTATTTTTCTCAATTTTTAAAACCAATTTATTGCCCTATTTTATCGAGAAAAGACCAATAATTATTTCCAAAATTGTCATTTTGGTAATTCAATTATTAGATTCTCATATTTATACTAAAATATAGCTAACAAAATTTTTGCATATTTATACAAATTTATTTAGTATTTTAAAGCTAAATTGCATACAATTGCAATATTAGCCTATTTTAATATTTAATTGTGTTCAAAATTATAAAATTGACCCCAATATTTTATTTTTATAATTATATATTATTAATATTTTTAGTACCTTTGATTTATTGTCAGAAATTGTGAGCACGTGATTTTTGCCCTAAGCAAATTATTCCAAAATATATGCAAAATGGGTTTTTTGAATTTTTGTGGCAATTTGTTGATAATTGTTTGCTTAAAAAATAATGCATAAAATAGGTGGAAATACCAGGATTTTTCTAATTGTTGGAAACAAATCAAAGAAAATCAAAATACACATGTATATGTTTTTTTTAATTAAAAAATACTAAAAAATAGAAATTAATTACTTTTTCTTAATTTTAGTAAAAAATCAGAGAATAGCGAAAAAAAGGAGAATACAAGGAAAATAGAAAAAAAAATAAACGAGTATAATACAAAAAATATAGAAAAGAAATAAATACAAAAATACAAAGAAAATATAATACAAGTATAATAATGTAATACAAAAACATTGGGCCAAATACAAAATTCAGTAGCCCAATTTAAAGAGCACCGACCAGGCCCAAATGAAACAAGCCCGGTCTGCCTATAACTAAACCAAACGACACCGTCCAGGGGTAACTGGATATGGACCATCGATTCATTTGATCAAACGGTCCAGAGGAACGATTGTTTAATAAACAAAATGACGTCGCCTACTTGAACTGATCTGAGCCGTTAATATCATCAATCCAATGGTCATGATTAAATGATCACTTAAGGGGAACGACGTCGTATATAGGCTAATTGAATCTGAACCGTCGATTTATTTAATCCAACAGTCTCAGATTATCAGAGGCTTTTAAATATAGAAACGTTACATATCATCTCATTTGTATACTCTTCGTCTCTAACATGAAACCCTAGCCGCCTAGGAATCCTCTCAACCATCGCCGGAAACCTACCGGCGGTGGCTCACCACCACCTCTGTTCAGGCCGCTATGAACACCCTTTGGCCTCCTTCTTCCCCTCTTTCACCCTACCCCATCAGCTTTCCCTGAAAACCCTTGGAAACCTTCGAATGACCCAAAAGGTGTCGCCGGAACCCTACTCCGGCGAACACCACCCTTGAATCAGGGTTCATCCTTAACACCCTACAACCGTCTCTGCCTCTTCTTTAACCCCATATAGGTGGCTTCCCGCGAATAAGCCTGAAAACCCTCGAATTTGTCAAAAGGTGTCGCCGGAACCTCACTCCGGCGAACACCCTTATTCCAAAAACCATTCTGTTTAACCCCATAACACCCAGTGTTCCTATTCCAAGAGTCTTTTCACAAAAAGAGACTCAATGAGTCTGCATGAGAAATAAAAATCCAAGAAATAGTCGCCTGAACTTCCAAGTTCGGGATAATCAAGAAAGTGAAGAAAAAGAAAGAAAAAGAAAATAAGAGAAAAAAAGAAACAAGAATTGAAAGCTAAGTGTTCTGAATTTTAGCTTCCTAGTTTTTCTATTTTTTTGAATTACATATCTCTTTGCTTCTTGATTTTTCTATTTTTGTGAATCACATGCCTCTTTGCCTTCCTGATTTTTTCTTAGTTGTGAATAGCATGCCTGTAACCTCGTGGCTTTCTGATTTTTCTTATTTGAGAATCACATGGCTATAATCTCTCGTCTCTGAAATATTCTTAGTCAAAACTGTGTGTTTGTGTTCATAGCCACACTTAGATTTCTAGGGTTTTACTTGATAAAATTGAAATTAGTAATTAAGTCTTCTGTTGATTAGATTCTACCTCTGATTAATTTGTTCCCTTGAATCGCGTCAATTGAATACTTAGATCTAATTGGATTTTGTCTGTGAAATTGTCTATTGTTGGCTATTTTTGTAAGTCGATTTTGACTTTGACTTTTAGTTTCTGATTGATAAAGGGGTTAAAAGAGTAAATAAAAGGAAAAGGCAGGGCTAAATGGGGGAAGGTTAATTGGTATACTGTAAATAACCTAAGGGGTTAAGGGTATAAGTGGCAATGCTGCCTGGTTCGTGGGTAAATAGCTAAAGAATAAGGGGTATTCTGGGCACAATAAAAGGGTAGATAAGTAGAAATTGAAAGCAAGTGAGGGTAACTTAGACAATTAAGGGTATTAGAATAGTGTAGATGCCACTAGAACCTTCTAGAAGGGATTCTAGTGTATTTACGATTAAACTAAGTGTAGTGATCTGAAAATAAATGATAAGATGAGGGGTGGAAAATTAGAATATTAATTTCAAAATTCCCTCCCATTTTGATCTATAAATAGGCCTCATTAGGCCACATTTGGGGAGGTTCTGAAAAAAAATTTGGAAGGTTTAATACTCTGAAAATCCTTCTAATCTCTGAAAATTCAAATTTTCTAGTTCATCCTTAGGAAATTCTCTAATACTACTGTTCCATTGATTTTAGCTCGAGTTCAAGTTGAAATCCTCCTGAGTTTTGGTATTTCGACTGTTGATCTGTGTTTATTTGAGCTGAATTTGGTTGCTGAAGTTGTGTATTACTGTGGTTATTATCTGGAGAGTTGTTTGGTTATTCAGAGGTTTTCTTTGGTATCAAATCTGGTTACTGTATACTGCTGTGAATCGGTTGGTTATTGTTTGCTGGAGTCCTGTCATTGCTGATCCTTCTTCTTCTATTGCTTTAGACTTATCGAATTCATTTCACCCTTCCAGGTACACTTTTGAAACTCGAAGATGTAATCAGAAATTTGAAGATATAAATGTTCGACTGGTTTTATTAGCTTTGGATTTTGTTTATTTTATAGATTAAGAATTAGATAGATTCATATGTATTTGCTAGGTGAATCGTATGTATATTTGGGACTGTATGAACTGTGAACTCGGACTGTTAATTTCTTTAATAGCTTAGTTTAATTACCACATAGAAAATCGCATGTGAGGTAGATTAATAGAAAAACAATCACATAGATTAGAGATTAGAAAAATTGAAAACAAATGTTAATATCTGTTTTGGTTGATCAGTTGTTACGAATCAGAAATGCAATGAAGTTCATTTGTCCTCTTTAGTTTGTGTTAATCAGATTTAATACATAAGAGCATGAGTTCGTTAGATTCAAATTTTGATTAGTTAATACAATATGCTTCAGATTAATTCATGTTATATAAGAAAAATTGTAATAAGTTTTCAATAATGAGTATAAAATGACTGTTTCAGTATGAACGAATCTGTACTTCAATTCAAATATATTTCTGTAGTTAGTTTAATATTTCCAATGGAATAAAGTAGTAATCCAGCTCTGTATTTGAATATGCAACATTTCAATTGATAAAATAGTAGAAACCAATTTATAATGACAGTTAATATGTAAATCGGGTGTAGTTGATCTGAATGAGTAAAACAGTAATATTCGAATAGAAATCAGTGTTAATGCTTTAGTTAATTTCTGATACTGCAGTTAAATGAACCGTGTAAATCTAATATTAGGTTATTGATAATATTTGGTACCTGTTTTGGACTCACATTATGTAACCTGGGCCTGATCAGGCAAAAAGGCCCAGATCCAATAGTAATGTCCTTTGTGCTTATTTGAACAAATCAGAATACATGAACTAGGCTCGAATAAGCCCTGAGCACAGCTGTCCTCTGTTCTTCACTGGTCTGATTTCAAGGCCTAAAACACATGAATGCCTGGACGTAAATGAAATAAAAATACAAACCATAACTAGGCATCATTATTCGTTATTTTGATAAGGCAAAAACAATAGTAGAAATGTAGTACACTATAGGCTTGACTTTTAAAAAATAAATGAGATGAGCCTCGTTTGAGAACAAAATGCACGGGGCCCTCAATTAATTGTTATAAAACACTTAGATTTGGAAAGACTGTAATTTCACGGTTTTTCCCAAAGGTAACAAGATGTAGATATTTTAGGTGCAATTTATAATATACATTCTCAAGTATGGGTGCACATTTATGTGACCCAAATCTAAATC
>MU741718.1:467-30945 GCA_026770625.1 Nicotiana glauca
TTATTTAACTTCCCATGTTAAGATTCAGATACTAATCAATTAAATTAAATTACTGACGATTTAATTTATTGATTATTTCTTTTAGACTTTCGCTTAACTTATTTCATGTGTCGGATACAAAATCCACCGGCTGGGTTTACACATGAAAACTTATAAGCTTTCATAAAGGGTGTATCATCAATCTCTAAATCGAGACATGGATTACATCAACTAACTATTACTTCGCCAATGCACATTATTATTATCCAATTTACCAGGCATATTGACCCACAAAAGAATCTCGCCTTTTAATAAATCAAAACAATAACAATATACACAGCGAATAATAATTATATCAAGATTAAGAGTATAAGTATATTTAATGGCTAGAGAGTTTATTTTATTAAGTCACTATAAAATACTTATCTCTACCTGGTCCTTTCAATACTTACAAAATGTACTAGCACAAGAAGTTGGAATTAAACCATTCCCATAATCAAGATAAATTATATTTATTCTTATGCTACAATCATTCCTGATGGTTTGTCCAATTTCATCATTAGATTGTGAACTCAAGCTTTATACTTATAAGAACCGATGGTTTAATCTTCCGTGTATAAGCTAAACTCTATACACTAAATCATCTACTATATAAGCAAAGGACACAGACTAATATATGATCTATTTAAAACTTTATTAAAACTGAATAAATAATTATTTCATAATAAATACTATATCTAAACCAAACCCATGATTAATTGTATATATCCCAACAGAAACAACTTTAGCACATGTATGAGAGAGCCAATTCATTTTTGGATAGGGTCTATAAATATGATTGTTAAAGACAATGAAATGCTCATATAAAAACTTTCTTAAAGTGTAAAGTATAGTTCCTAATATGGCATTATTCAAACTTTATTCTATTATCACCATTCTTATCATGGCAGCCGCTAGTAAGTATCTATTAATTTTTCTATCTCTATATTTTAGGTTCACACATACATGACTACGTGCATATTTTTTATGTATTCAAGAAATTTCAATATGTGTTTTTTTATAATATAGTACTATTAGTTATGATTTGATTTTCCTAATTATGATGGTGAAATATTTCAGTTAATATGCCTCGGTTCTCAAAGACACACGTCGTAGCTGCACTCGATGTTGATCACAATATCATTGGACTCAAAAGAAGACTACTCCCACAACTTTCGACATGTTGGAGAGGTTGTACTTCCGATAGCGACTGCAGTGATTGTTGGGTTTGTTGTCACTGTAATTTGCAGAGTGATTCAATTAGTTCAAATACATGCGTACTTGGAACAATATGAAGATGGATTTCTTTGTGTTCAGTGGCAACAAAACCTTGTTATAAATCCCTATTATGCATAAGTGAATTCCTGTGATTTTAATACTTCCTTTGTACTATCTTATTTCCTTGTCTTTCATATAATTTAACCTCTCAAGATTTCAACTATTGTCCAATCAGAGTTGGAGTTTACTATTACTTATCTTATGATTCCCCTCTGTTTTACTTTGTTTTGCGCTATTTGTTTATTAGTCTATTTCAAAAAGTGCTAGATGATACTGATACTCCTCTTTCCACGCTTGAATAATATTTTCGTGTGATAGGTGACGGGTTCGAGCCGTGGAAACCGTCACTGATGCTTGCATGAGGGTAAACTACCTACAGCATACCCCCTTAGGGTGCGGTCCTTCTCTGAACTGCGAACATGGAATACTTTATGCACGGGGATGCTCTACCTGAAATTTGTCTTAGATTTTGATGCAGACAACTATTTAGAAAGTAATAGTAGCAACTAGGAAAAAGTTGTAAAATAATGCTTCTAACTGCAGGGATGACATGAAAAGAAGGGGGAAAATAGAGCATAATGCACAAACGTAAGGGATCATTTGGTTTAAAAATATTTGATTTCAAAAAAAGATCAGTTTAAGTGCAGTTGCCAGTTGGGATGGAACAAATTAAAGTTCATAAAAATTACAGATAATACAAAACTGTCCCTTTGGGAAAATCCAATAAAATTGGAACAATGCACAAACCTAAAGGATCGTTCCTTTTTTGTTTTTTTGCTTATTTTCTTCATTACATTATGCTCTAGGGAAAGCGTCCATCCTTAGAAAATTTTAGCATAATAGTTGAGAAAAAGGAAAGGAAGTTAGTAAAAGGTACGAAAAGATCTTTATTAAACATTTTCTTTTTAATAATAATAAGAAGGTAAACATCAATGATCGAACTCTACAAAATTCAACCTACACAAAGTGTTCATTTTGACATAATTGCATTTGAGCCTAGCTCCTTGACTTTCTTTTTATATTATTTGTGTCGGTACAAATAAAATGAATATTTTTAATTTTTATGGTCTTAAACAAGCCATAAAATTTGTCTTCCTAACTCATTACTGAAAAATAATAATTTAAAGCTATATTATTTTCAAGTATAGAAAATATTATTCTTTTAAGAACCGACCAAATAAAAAAAAATGATATCACATAAACTGGAATGAACATAGTATATCAAAGCAACTTGAACACTTGTTTTCAGTTGAATTCTTAAATCCTATTGAGTGTTGCATTAATCGTATACCTTTTCTATCTTTCTCAAGAAAAATGAATTTTAAATGGAGGAATATTGTTTAATATAATATGATTCGTTTGGCGAAATTAAAGAATGCCATAGTAGCCTAACATAAGTTCTTAAAATTGAGAACGATAACGTGTTCATTTGATGGGAGTGAATTATTACGTCAATATTTCAATGGCATTTTCCAGTTGTATATTAAAAATGGCATTCAAAATTATATTTTAACCTTGCTTCATAATACATTAGAAAAAAGAGAGGTATCAATTCTAAAATAATATTTCCATTCTCATATGCATCTTTCAGAAACTACATGTGATCATATGCAGTTCGAGTTAAGTTTGTAAATTTATTATCCGACCTTGTAAAATGAAAAATAAACATTCACATGAATATAATTAATGTGCTATATATGCATTCCGAAATGAGAGGGAAATGCGTTGATTTTCACGTCAAATACTTCAATTCTCATATGCATCTTCCATAAACTACGTGTGATCACATGCAAATCTAACAAGAAGTTAGTTCATTAATTGAATCATGTGCAAACTGCAGTACGTTATTGCCAATAATTAAGATTATGACAAGTAGATTGTTAATTATAATTAGCATCTAGAGAGTACCGATTACGATATATACCTAATTTTTATTAATAATTTTGAACTGCTACTTCTAATTTTAATTATATGTTATAGCGTATCACACATATCATCATCAACTCTCACATTCATCTTACAAAAATAACGGATCTAAAATTATCTTAACTCATTTAATAAATAAGTACAACTAGCTAGGAAGCACAACTCCTGCTGTAGTACTTCTTGGTCAAAATGCTTCATTCTATATATATTGGAATGTATAATTAATCTTTTTGGAAGCTGTGAAACTGAAGATACTTTATTAAGTTATAAATTGTATTAATTAGAAAAAGGCTAACACAGACAAGCCTTGAATAAAACCTCAAAATAGATAATAAAGAAAAAAAATGAAAAAATAAACTATAGCACATGCTAGAGAAGTGGTTTCATTTATAGAGGAGGTCTATAAATTACGTTCATCGAAAGACAATGAGATGCTCATACAAAAAATTTGAAGTAAAATTTCTGACATGGCGTTGCTTAAGTTTTGTTCTGTTATCACTATTCTTCTCATGGTTACCACTAGTGAGTACCTATTCTTCTTTATCTATATATTATTGTCAGCGCACATACACATACGCGCGCGCACACATATATTGTATACATGAATATGCACGACATTTGTGCTTATGATGCTATATTAGTCACAATTTAATTTCAATAATTATAATGGTGAAATATTTCAGTTAATATGCCGAGCTTCTCAAAGACACAAATTGTAGCTGCACTGGATGTTGATCATAATCTCTCAGGACTCAAGAAAAGACTACTCCCACAACTTGCGACTTGTTATAGAAGTTGTACCTCCAACGATGATTGCCTTACCGATTGCTGGATTTGTTGTACTTGCAGTATCTATGTTATAACTAACGATTTAAGGTGTAAGGGAATATAAGAAAGGTGGATGTCTTTGTGTACTATGACAACAAATTAAAGGTTGCTAAAACCCTATTATGCATAAGTTCCTCGTGATTTCAGTATTTCAGATGTATTACCTTGTTCCCTTGTTTTTCATACTTTGTACGAATAATGAAGAAACTCATATCAACGACTTTCTATTCAGAAATAAAAATGGATTTCACTCCAAAGTTTGCTTTCAAGATGCTTCATGCTTGTATGATTCATGATACATTTACCTAATTTATTTTTAAACTTATTTGATATGTAATTTATATTAGGTTCCTCTTTCTTGTTATTTATAATAATTTTACCCTTCAATGTTTTCTAATACGGTCTTTGCTTTCCAACTATCTTTATCTTTGATCCTTTTTCCGTATGAGATGAATTTTGATGTATTGTATTTCTTGTTTAATACTATATAGGGTCAAATTTAGCCCTCAACGTCCCCCCGACAACGGGTACGCCCAATAAGTAGACGCTGGCCAGAATAAGGGCACGACCCGGGCGTGGGGATGAAGGCAACGTCGTTTAGAACCTAATTTCTTCACTAAGAGAAAGCCACCTACTTTTGTAATTTTTCTTTGATTATTTCGAGGAAGGTCTCCTACTATATAAAGGAGACCTTCACATTGTGATGGGCATGAGTGTGATTATCAATAATACTTCTTCTCTCTCTCTATTCCTGTTTCTATCGATTGCTTCTCTCTTAAGCTAATATTATCTTTTGCATTATCAGATCTACCTTTACTATATTGCATCTCTCATCTCTAGGTCTCATTATATTTGATTACGATTTACCCTTATTCATTTTTGATTGTTTTAAAACTTACAAAGTGTACAAATAACTTTTGAGCCAAATAATTTGGCGCCGTCTGTGGGGATTTTGAGAATCAAAACCATAGTTTGCACCTAGAGAACACCCAACAACTATTCTCTACACCACACGAACAAAAATGGCTGAAAAAAATGCAAGAATGAAAGCGATAGTAGATGTTGCAACCAACCTCATCGGTCCTCTCAATGAAGCCGGTGAAGAGGGTGTTTCGATTACAACCCCTAGCACCACAACGAGTGGGGAGATCCCACCTCCCCCTCCTGGAGATCTGACGATCTTGCGGGAAAAGGGTGCTTCTACATCTGCAACCAAAGAAGTACCCTCGGAGGTTAAAAATCTACTGGAAGAATGGCTAACAGGTGCCCTAAATGGCTTGATCGAGAAATCACCACAAGGTAACACCAGATGTGCACCGACAGTGGACCTTACCGCTGCCATGGCTGAACCTGAAATTGCACGAGCAAATGACATGCCAGGTGAGGTACATGCCAACGATGGCATGCTCATAGCCATTCTTAAGAAGATGGAGCAGATGTAAAACGAAAACCGGTACTTCGTGACCAAATTAAGGAACACCAGGAGAGGGTAGACAAGATCCCCGGTGCCCCCAAGTTGCTGCCAAAATGCGACGTTGGAAGATTCATTGAACAACCCTACACTGAGGAGGCTACCCCGTACTCCATTTCGAAGACCTTCAAAATGCCACCCTACCTAAAAGTATACGACGAAACCATAGATCCCGAGGATCATCTGATCCACTATGTCACAGTTGTAAAGGGCAACGACCTATCAAAAGAACAGGTACCGTCTGTGCTGATGAAGAAGTTCGGAGAAACACTGACAGGAGGAGCACTGACGTGGTACTCCCAGCTACCGGCTAAGATCATTTCTACATTCGAGGAAATGGCGGACATGTTCGTAACCGCCCATGCAGGAGCAATGAAAGCAGAAGCAAGGGTTAACGATATCTTCGCCGTCCGTCAAACCACAGGAGAGGGACTCAGGGACTTCCTAGCCAGGTTTAACAGGGTGAGGATGAGCTTACCCAATGTATCGGAAGGCATGGCGGTGGCTGCTTTCCAGAATGGGCTAAGCAGAGACGGTTCGAGGGCGACCAAAAAGCTACTGAGCCGTCTCATGAAGTACCCTCCTACCACATGGGAAGAAATCTATAATGCCTACTGTGCTGAGGTACGAGTAGATGAGGACGACCTCAATGGGCTGACCCAACGGTTGACAACAATACATCCAGAAATTAGAAGGGATCGACGCATCGAGGGACGGAGGGAACAAATCCCACGTCTCAACACAGAAAGGCACCAGCGTTATGTCAGATCCTCCCATCCGCCGCCACCAAGACACATAGATGCACTACAACGACATGTCGCTCCATTCTGAAATGAAAGAGGCATGCCTCCTTTATTATCCTCCCATAACTTTTGTGTGTCTCCTTCAAAAATAGTGTACGCATTGGAAAAGCTGGGCAGCAAGGTACAATGGCCAACGAAGATGAAATCAGACCCCACCACAAGGAAATCAAATGTTCTATGCGAGTTCCATCAGGAACGAGGGCACAAAACTGAGGAGTGCATAGGCCTGCGGTAGGAAGTGGTCAGAATGATGAACCACGGATACCTGAGGGAACTACTCAACAACAAAGGGAAAATCAACTTTGCACGCGGACGTGACCAACCCCATGGGCTGCCGAAGCTGCCCTCCCCGGCACGTACGATTAATATGATCGTCGGAGGCGGCGACGACTCAGCAATCAACCACGTCAAACTCACCACCACGCACAAACTGAAGCAAACTATTGCCCATGAACGGTATGACGACTTCAAAGATAGTATCACCTTCGATAAGTCCGATGCCGACGGTTTGTCTTTCCCTCACTATGATGCTTTAGTTATCACTTTACGTATTGCAGATACAGATGTTAAAAGAATCATGATTGATGACAGAAGCGGCGCCTGTATTATCCACTCGAGGGTCCTCGTACAAATGGGACTCGAGGACAAGATAATACCGTGCTGCATAACACTAACTGGTTTCAATAATGTAGTGGAACGGACCTCCGGAGAAATATCCCTGCCCGTTTTAGTGGGAGAAGTCATGCTGGAAAAAACTTTCCACGTGATGAACCAGGAAACGACATGCAACACCATCATAGGACGCCCATGGATACACGCCATGCGAGCGGTCCCGTCAAGATTTTATCAAGTGATCAAATTACCTACCCCGTGGGGAATATTCAGCAACCGAGGTGAGCCATGCATCGCAAGGGAATGATACAAAATAGCTCAAGATTGTGCCCACACCAAACAACTTAAGGGGGCGAGTGCAGAGGCATAGCAATCAGCTATGTCGGGGACCAAGGTCGACCCAACAATGGACGCCATTAAAGATCCTGATACCGTAGAGGCTTGTAAAGCTACTATCGAAGATCTCGACCCAGTCCAACTGGACGAAGCCGACCTCACGAAGAAAGCCTACATCGGGCATGGCCTCGCTAATCCGAGTAAGTATCATGAATTTTTAACTAACCATGCAGATCTGTTTGCTTTTTCCATTGAAGCATCCTTTCACCATTAACTCTTGGGTTAGTAATTTTTAACTCGTTTCCTTCATTTTCCATCAACATCTATTGAATTCCTTGGCCTAAAACATGTAATTAAGGGTAGAAATTAGAGAATTGGGTAGAGTTAGGAATTTTTGATTTTTCTTGATTTAGACCTCGTTTTGGGGTCGAATTTGAAAACAAACTATATATTCGGGCTCGTGGGTGAATGGGTGATTTGATTTCAGTTAGAACCTCGGGTTTTGACCCAGCGGGCACGGGGTCGATTTTTGGGATTTTGGGAAGAATGGGAAAGCTATAATTAGGCATTGGGTTTGATTTGTTTAGCATGTATTGATATTATGAAGTCATTATTGTATAGATTTGATTGATTTAGAACCGAATTCGAGAGGGAAAGCGGTTATTATGGATTGAATTGGCTGTGGAAGTTTGAGGTAAGTGTCCGGTCTAACCTTAGCTTGAGGGATTAGGAGTTGAGTCATATTGCTACCTGTTTTTTGTCGAGTATGACGTATAGGCATGGTGACGAGTATCTATACGTTGGTGTCTAGAATGACCGTGAGTCTCTAAATTGCGAATATCTTGATTCTTGTTGTATCTTTCATGCCTTAGTGATGATTTCTAATTATTGCGAAACGTTTGTGGAAAGAATTGCGATTATTGAACTTCACAGGGTATTGACTCAAGTTAGTTTACGAATTGAGAAAGTATATGAGATTATTGTACCCTTTAGATCATTGGCTCAAGTGGTAATGTGAATTATGAAATGAAAGTGAAAGAAAGAGGAAGAATCATTAAATTGTACCCTTGCCGAGTTATTATTGCTTTATTGATTATTTTCCGTTGCCGAGATGTTGAGGTATTGATGTTGTTCCCTTGCCGAGATTTAACTATTTACTTATTGCTCCATTGTCGGGATTTATTTGTTTAGATGTTGTTCCCTTGTCGGGATTTCTATTATTATTCTGTTTATTCCCTTGCCCTTGTTTGTGGTTGTTGTTTGGGTGAAGAAGAGTGATAAAGCACGAAGGGTGATGTCGTGCAGAGATTGATATTGTGAGGAAAGAGTGTAAAGCACGAAGGGTTATGCTGTTCCGTATGATGTACCATTCCGTACCGATTTTCATTGATTATATGATGAGGAAAGAGAGTAAAAGCCCGAAGGATAATGCCGTGTAATTTGTTATTATATGATTGATTTTGTGAGAACGAGAGTAAAAGTACGAAGGGTGATGCCGTGTAACTGTTGATTTCCTACTCTTGATGACATTCTAGTTGTGCTGTTTCTTTCCTTACTTGGTGTTTCTATTTCTGAAATGTTATTTTCCCCACAACATGTTCCCCTCCCTCATAGACTGTTATTTTCAGTACTTCTCTTCTGTTGCATATATATTTATATATATATATATATATTGAACTGCACAGATTCGTTTGGTAGTCTGGTCCTAGCCTCGTCACTACCTTGTCGGGGTTAGGCCAGGAACTTACCAGCACATGGGGTCGGTTGTGCTGATACTACACTCTGTGCTCTTTTTCACAGATCCAAACCTTGGACAGTAGCAGTAGCGTGGGAGCTACCCTTCAGTCCAGCGAGAAACCGAGGTAGCCTTGCAGGCCTCCGCAGGACCGGCGTCTCCCCTATCTTTTATTTCAGTCTGTTATCTCATGTATTCGAGACAAACAATTTATATTTTCTTTCAAACGATTATATTTAGTACTCTTAGTAGTTCGTGATTAATGTGACACCCGTTCTTGGGTAGAGACTTATGTTGAATTTCCGCATTATTATTCAGTTTCTTTAATTTAAGTCTTCCGCTTATTTATTTAATTTTGATGTTTTCATACTATTACTGATAATTATTAAAAGAAGTTTATTGTTAACGAAAAAGGTAGTTAAGGGTTGGCTTGCCTAGCTCTCATTAGTAGGCGCCATAACGACTCCCGAGGGTGGGAAATCCGGGTCGTGACAAGTTGGTATCAGAGCACTAGGTTATATAGGTCTTACAACTCACAGACAAACTTAGTAGAGTCTGAGGGATCGGTACGGAGACATCTGTATTTATCCCCAGAGGCTACAGAGTTAGGAAAAATTCACATTTGTTCTTTCTTGTCGTGCGATTTTGTTTCTCAAATACTAATTGCCTTTCTACTCTGTTCTTTCGCAGATGGCGAGAACACGCGCTTCCTCATCTACCGCTCAGCAGCCCGAGCCCCCAGCAGCAGCTCCCACTAGGGGTAGAGGGCAAGGCCGAGGCTATGCTAGAGGCCGAGGTAGGGGCAGAGCTCATCCCCGAGCAGCAGCACCAGTGGCGGAGCCTCAGGTTGATTTTGATGACGAGGTTCTGGCCCCAGCAGTTCCGGTGGTCCCAGCACAGGTCCTAGAGGGGTTTATTGCTACCCCAGTTCTTCAGGACGCTCTGGTCCGATTGATAGGCCTCATGGAGAGTGTCACCCGAGCAGGTTTGCTTCCCGCAGCATCAGCCACTTCTTAGGCTGGAGGAGGGGCTCAGACTCCTGCTACACGCACTCCGGAGCAGGTAGCTCCCCAAGTTCAGGTTCTAGTGGTTCAGCCAGCTGTAGCAGTTCAGCTGGGTATAGCGGCTCAGGCCGGCGATGGAGCGGCTATGCTGCCGATGCTTTGTGTAGATTGGACGGATTCACCAAGCTCTTCACTACTACTTTCAGCGGTGCTTCTTCTGAGGATCCCCATGATTTCTTATATAGCTTCCACGAGGTTCTCCGGAACATGGGTATTGTTGAGACTAATGGGGTCGATTTTGCTTCCTTTCGCCTATCTGGATCCGCCAAGACTTGGTGGAGAGATTATTACTTATCCAGGCCAGCAGGGTCGCCATCTTTGATTTGGGAGCAGTTTTCAGAGTTGTTTCTGGAGAAGTTTCTCCCCGTTACTCAGAGAGATGCCTTTCGGAGGCAGTTCGAGCGCTTCCAGCAAGGTTCCATGACTATTACCCAGTATGAGACTAGGTTCATAGACTTATCTCGCCATGCTCTTATCATACTCCCTACCGAGAGAGAGAGGGTGAGGAGGTTTATTGATGGATTGATTCAGCCGATTCGTCTCCAGATGGATAGGGAGACTGGGAGTGAGATCCGCTTTCAAGAGGCGGCCAATGTGGCCCGCAGAGTTGAGATGGTTCTGTCACAGGGAGGTGGTCATGGGTCGGATAAGAGGCCCCGTCATTCAGGAAGATTCAATGGTTCCTCGTCTAGAGGTAGAGATTCTTATGGCAGAGGGCCATCTGTAGACATGTGATTTTTGACCCTCCCCAAGATTTTTATATTTTAGCATGTAAATATTTAATTTAGGCCTAATATAGCTATTTCAGCTAATTTTGACTCTTTTACTTTATTTCATCACAAAAAAATAAAAATTACAAAAAAATATTTTTAGTTTACGTATCTTTCGTAAATTTAAATAAAAATATACAAAAATAGCACCTTATCTTTATTTTTTATATAATCTTGAAAACGCAAAAAAATAATTTTATATTTTATAGTTTGGTTCAATTAATTAAAAATTAGTTTTGTATTTTTATATTATAATTGTACATAATTTTAGATGGAGGAATTAGTTGTAGGTTAGTTTATCCCGTCTTTATAAATCTTATAGTTCATTTTTTTTAGTCTTTGGCCTAATTTTCTAGTCCATAATTTCTAGGCTCATACCCCTAACCTAATCCATACCCCTATATATAGTATGTCACATCTAAAATAAACACACACCGAAAATCCCAATCAGCCGCAATACAAGAGGACCCCCTCCTCACGCCTTCTTCTCCAAGACACACCCCAGAAGCTGCTCCTTCAAAAACAAAAATTGCAGACCTTAAGGAGGGGAACAAAAATAGCGACTGAAAAAATTTGAGAGAAAAAACAGGCCGCAACTTCTCTTTTTGGTGGAGGTAAGTTTCTTTTTCATCCATCCTAAAAAATACAACAACGACCAGTCTTTTCTCCACCATAAAGTCAGCCATTAGAGTCCAAAAAAATTATCAAAAAATATCATCCCAAATACCATCTTCTTCCCTCTATTTTCAGCCATGTAGAACTCCAAAAACTCAGCCCCTTTCAGCTCAAATTGCTCACCATAATCCAGCAAAATCACAGCTGTAATTTCCAGCTCAAAAATACAACAACACAGCCTTGAAAAGGCTGTAAAACCAGCTCCGAAACCATCCCTTTCTCAGCAAATTCATCTCTGTTGTTCGAGGTTTCCGTCCAAATTTTACGACGAGGTTTCCGGTCCGGATTCTATTGATGAAGTTTTACTTTGGCTATAAGAATGACGATACTCTGTTGTACAAATTTGCCTTTTGAATATTGAAGAAAGTTTGTTGCACATAGGTATATTCTATACATTTATTTTATCTCCAGTTCATCTTGTTATTTTAGTGAATGATTTTGTCAGTTTTTGCTCTTCCCTTTAATTCGTCTTTCGTTCGGCGCCATTATTAATTTTCTATTTCGTGGAGCTTACTGTGACTATGGACTCTCTGTTTTGATTTCCTTTGTTCGTCATGCTTTGGTTGCGTTTTTTCTTCTTTGCAATATTGTTATGTTGTTTCAATTATTTTGGGTGCCTTATTATTTGGATTGATTGACAGATGAATTCTTGTTTATCAACTGGGTTGTGGAGGTTGAATCTTTAACGAAACAGATCCACTATTTGTTAGATTTAAGTGAACCAAAACTAGCTAAAATGTGTTTAAGGTAAGATGTTAATAAATCATTTCAATAACAAGGGCAGTGGGATTTTTGGTTTTTTTAGATTGTTGAAGTTGATTTGTTTGGAATTTACTAATTGGTTGTTTCAATAGATTAGCTCTTTTAATAATGGGCCTGACAAGTTGGTAAGGTCCAAGGTTTTCTTTTTCTCTTTTTTAATAAATTGGGTCGTTCAAGACTTGGTGTGAATGACCAAGTCGACACATTTCTCTTATTACCAACATTTTGTGCTTAAATTTGTGAATAATTCCATAATTCATGGCCTTCGCGATAATCTCAAAGTAGTATAGAAAAATAATTCATGAATATCCGTAGTTTGTTTTAGTTAAGTAAAGCCTTTTGGAATAATTCGAGGCGTGCCATGCCAAACAAAAATGACAACTTGGTGGCCCTCATTTTAATTCTGTATTGATCCTTAGAATTCGAGGCGTACCGTTTGGCTAAATTTTACGGCCCTCGTAAAGTTGCAAATGCGAAATTACTTTAGGCACGTTAGTTAATAATATTATCTTCTTAAATTCGGGTGTGCATTTATGTGACCCAAATACAAATCTCAACGGAGTCGAAATGTGTCAACAACCACGGGTGCATTGATGTGACGTGGTTCGAGATACGTTATCACGACGTTGCAATTCTCGTTAAAAATAATAATAAAGTGGTTTAAGGTTAAAAAGCACATAAGCTAAAATATGTTTTGAAATCAGATAAATATTTCAAATGTAACAGTTGAGAGACCGTGCTAGAACCACGGAACCCGAGAATGCCTAACACCTTCTCCCTGGTTAACAGAATTCCTTACTCAGATTTCTGGTTCACGGATTATTAACAGAGTCATATTTTTCTCGGTTCGGGATTCAACCGGTGACTTGGGACACCATTAATCTCCCAAGTGGCGGCGACTCTAAATCCTAATAATAAATCCCGTTCCGATTGTCCTTTAAGTGGAAAAACTCCTTTCCACCTTTCCGGGTGTAGTGAAAAAGGGAGTGTGACAGCTCTGGCGACTCTGTTGGGGACAAGAACCCAGAATATTTTGTTCAGGGTTCAGAATTCGAGGTTAGATAAATTATTTTATCTGGTTATATCTGATTTTCCTACATGTTTCATGCTTAATGTGCTAAATGTTTACTGCTTTGATATTATCTGAACTATATATAAACTGTGTCGAAACCCTTCTCTTCTTACCTCCGGGGATGTGCTTACTGGTTGAGACTCCCTATTCTGTTAGTGTCATACCCTGAAATAAGAAAGATGCTCGGATAAGTTACAAAGCCAGACGATCTCGCGGGTCCCAGGTACGTAGCCCCCTCCTCAACTCGAGTTGTCCTCTCGGGTACACTGTTTAGAACACATACCCAGGTATTGAACCTAGAATAACTTGACTTCATGCCGGATCCCTAGTAGGAACGCTTATTTGTATCATGTTGCATTTGGCTTAGGGGACTCAACACAGGGGTTGGGTCCGTCTAGGACAAACAACCCGAAATGAAAAAGACGATCCTGATGCATCCTACTTGTTTTCTGTGCAATTATTTTGTTCTGATTTGCATGCTGACCGGCCTCTGAATATCGGAAAATTGAGAAAAAGAGAAAAGAGAGAAATAGCAGTGCATAGAGTTAATTGTCTATTTTTAGAAAAAAAAAACAATGCCCAAATACTGTCGAAACTCTACCGAAATTTTGAGAAAATGAAAAAGAAAAATGTTTTATTTTTAATAGTTTGTTTTACTAAAAAGCAGAAGAAAAATAGAAAAAGAGTCTGTTATTTTTTTCGAAAGTTGTTTGTTGAAAAAGAAAAAGAAAAAGAAAAAGAGTCTTTATTTTAGTTTGGAAATAGGTTGTTTTATTGTTTGTTAAAGATGATAAAGAAAAAGAAAAAGAGTCGTTATTTTGTCTTGTTTTCAAAAATAGAAAAGGAAAAATAGTTTGTCTTGCCATGGAAAATGAAAAGAAAGAGTCTTGTTTTCAAAAACATAGTTAGATTCTTTGCCCAGTTTGATTCTCACCGGATGTGAGATACGTAGTCAGCCCTCATCGGGTCCAACCTCCCCTTTTCAAAAATAGCAAAAAATTATCAAAATTTTAATTTTTGTCATAAATAAGTCGGGTGACGCCGTTTTTGTCAAAAATAGCCGAATGTTCCCAAAAGGGATGCCGGAAGGCTGACTTTGCATAAATAGCCACCTTTGGTCATTTTTTGATTTTGGCTAGTCGAGCCACCGCAGCCTTAAAATCTTCGTTTCCGAGGTGCTAAAAGGCCGTGTTGCAAACCCAGGTCTTTTATTTCAATTTGAAAAACAAGAAAAATAGTCAGTGGTCAAGTGAATACCGCTTGGATTTTTGGTCAAATAAGTCGATCCAGCTTCGGCAGTGCCTTAAACCGTTCTTGTCGAGATATCCTTAGAGTATCTTTCAGTCGTCGAAAGGCTATTTTTGTAAAAGAACGAACAAGTTTGTGAAGTGTCATAAAATAATCTTCCCTGGCCTCAAAATTCATGTGAAATCGAGAAAGGGCCACGTTTGCAAAAATAGCCATTTGGTGGAAATTGGCAAATAGGGAAAAGAATCTGTCCGTTTGTTTTTGGGTTTATAATTCTTTGATTAGAGTATGTGGGTTGTTTGATTTTTGAGTCTGTACGTCGTCTTTTCGTCAAAGTGTATTAGTTTGGTCAGTTTTTAAACCTTTGTAATCAAGTTTGTTTTATTATGAAAAATTGAAAATTCCAAAAATGTTTTATTGTTGTTTATCTTCTATTTTCACGAACTACCCCCGGTCTGATTCATGCGGGGTCATGATACGTAGGCAATCTTCATAGGATTTGACCGTAACCAAATGAAAAAGGAAAAAGAAAATAAGAAGAAAAACAAGGAGAGAAAAAAAATGAAAAGAGCAGAAAAACAAGAGGGGAAAAAGAGAAAATAAGAAATCGAGGGAACGAGAGAGCCGAAACAAACAGAAAACAAAGGTAGGAATTGAAAAGGAAACAGCAAAAAAGCAAGAAAAGAAAAAGAAGAAAGAAAATGAGAAACAAAAAGAAAGAAGGTTGACATTAGAAATAAAAGTCGGGATGACGCAAGCAGTCGAGCAAAGGCATATTAGAAATGGTTAACTGTATAGGTGCATTCATGCCAATGTGCGGTTATCCAATCTGTTAAAGCCTAATCGCTAACAAAGTGGTTGTCTAATGTGTTGAGTTCAGGCAGGTGGTTAGTTGTTTGGCATTCTGGCAACCCATTCCTACAACACCCGATCAAAAGATAAGCTGAAAATGACAGGCCAGGAATCCGATACCAGTATTGTGGACCTGGCAAAAGAGGTAGAGGTGATGGATGTTAATGCGATGAGTGAAGAAATGCATAAGTTGAGGCAGCAGATGGCTGAAATGCATCAGGCTTGGTCTAGGGGTCAGCCGATGACAGTTTATCCCGCCAATCCAACCTACATCACACCTTTAGCTCAGTCTCAGGAGCCTCCTACTGTGAATTCATCTCCAGCTTTCCCTTTCTACCAATAGAGTTATGGTACCACCTCATACCCTCCCCAAGCTCCACCACCCAAACAAAACCCTCCTCCACCAATCACCCCTGTCTTTGTGGCACCTCCACCTGCCACACTGCAAAGATCTTCCAGTGAGCCACTGTTTCAGGCTCACGACACTCAGTATTACCCTCCTAAGCCTAACTTTAAGGTTCCTGAGCCATATTCTTACACCCCTCACTTTGAGCTCCCGGTGGAAACTGAAAAGCCACTTAAAAACCCGGAGCAGGAAGAGATGATTCGAAAAGTAAAAAGCCTGGAGCAGTCCTTTAGGAACATGAAAGGGTTGGGTGGCCAAATCGGTGTGGCCTATAAAGATTTGTGTCTATTCCCGGATGTTCAGTTACCCTCAGGGTTCAAAATGCCAAAATTTGATATGTATGACGGTCATGGTGACCCGGTGGGCCACCTGAGGGGGTTCTGCAGCAAAATGAGAGTGGCCGGTGGGAAAGATGAATTACTGATGGCGTACTTCAGCCAGAGTCTTAGTGGGTCTACTTTGGAGTGGTATACACGACAGGACCACGGTAGGTGGTATATTTGGGACGACTTGGCACAAGCGTTCGCTTGCCATTTTTAGTACAATCTAGAAATTGTTCCAGACCGCCTGTCACTGATAAAACTTGAGAAGAAGCCCAGGGAAAGTTTCAAGGAGTATGGCTTCCGCTGGAGAGAACAGGCTGGAGGGTCGAACCTCCCATGAAAGAAAGCGAGATGGTTGACTACTTTCTGCATGCCTTGGAGCCAAATTACTTTGGTCACCTGGTGACGGCAATTGGCAAATCTTTTAACAAAGTGGTGAAGATGGGAGCTATGTTCGAGGAAGGATTGAAATCCGATAAAATCATGAGCTATTCAGCAATTAAAGCAACTACCCAGTCCATCCAAAGCGACACTGGGGTGTGCTGGAAAAGAAGAAGAAATAAGAGGTTGCAACCGTCGAAGTCGGAGCTTGGTCCGGATCTAGAGGCCCTTCACCTTACTACAACCAACCCCGACCCCACCACCCAAATTACCCATACACCCCATATGGCCCTCCACAACCCTACTACTCACCACCGAAGCCACATTTCTCCATTCACCATGCTCAAGATTTTACCCAGACTTCGGCTCATGCGCAATGGCGTGCATCGGCTCCCCAAAACACATACCCACCTCTACAAAGCACATATCCACCCCCGAGGGCCTACAAAAATCCTCCAGGGTCCAGTTTCCGTGGGAATCAAGCTTTCAAGAATGAGAGGGTGTGGAAGCAAAGAACATTCACTCTGCTGGGGGAGTCATATACTAGTCTTTTCCACAAATTGAGGCAGCTGGGCCTGTTGACTCCGATTGAGCCCAAAGTGCCAAATCCCCTTCCTAGAAATCTGGACCAGTCATTGAGTTGTGAATATTGTTCGGGAGCTCTCAGGCATGATACTGAAAAATGCTGAAAACTAAAAACGGCTGTACAAGAGCTTATTGACACTAACCGAATTGAGGTTCAGACCCTGAGGCACCAAATATCAATCAGAATCCGCTTCCGGCTCACCATGAGGCTCATGTGATCGAATTGATGCATAAGGGAGGGAAGCCTAAGAAACCTTCACAAATGGTAATGATGATCCGTTCTAGCAAAACCAATTTGAATGAAAAGCCAACCAGCGAGAAAGTGGTGGTTCAGTTGAAATGGGTAGATAATAAGTCGCTGTCATCAAAGGTTCTTGGGTCATTGAGTGGTGCGGATGGAGACGTGGGACAGGGGTTCAAAAGATTATTCACTGAGGTAAACATGGTTGAAGTTGGGGAAGGGTCAAACAAGGCAAATGCGCAGTTCGTCTGACCACAGGCAAAAGTCAACAACTGGGAGTCTTGGTAGTGGATCTAGTTTTCCTTTAAGCTGTCTGGATTATTTCAGGGTCTATAGTCCATATACTATGTTCCGTCCGTTTGGATGAGTTAAAACCCTGTTATCTTTTCCTTCAATAAAATGCAATTGTCCTTCTTTCTTCATTATTAATTCTGTTTCAGTTTGTTTTTCTTCTCTGTACAGTTCTTTTATGCTGATATCAATAACATGACATGCATGAGGAATCCTCAGCCCAGTCTTGAAAGCCGGTTTTATTCTGAAGTAGTAATACAAGAAATTGAGTGTGATAATGAGTTGGAACATGATGACAATTCCACCCGCCTTGAACATTTGAGTCTGATTAATGAAAAGAAATTAGTATCAGTGCGTCATGGCCAATTGTACCAACAAAAATGGCAAGAGCGTACAACAAGAAAGTGCATCCGAGGAAGTTTGAAGTCGGACAGTTGGTGTTGAGATGTATCTTCCTCATCAGGCCGAAACAAAAGGAAAATTTGCTCCAAACTGGCAGGGGGCATTTGTTGTAACCAGAGTGTTGTGTAATGGTGCATTATATTTGACAGATGTGGAAGGAAAATGTGTGGAAATGGCTATCAATTCCGATGCAGTCACGAGATACTATGTATGATTTCTTTATTTTGATTGTAACTGCAGTCAAGAGCCACTGGTGCTGCTGCTCGGGGATGAGCTCTGCCCCTACCTCGGCCTCTAGCACGGCCTCGGACTTGCCCTCCACCCCTAGTGGGAGCTGCTGCTGGGGGCTCGGGCTGCTAAGCGGTAGATGAGGAAGCGCGTGTTCTCGCCATCTGCGAAAGAACAGAGTAGAAAGGCAATTAGTATTTGAGAAACAAAATCGCACGACAAGAAAGAACAAATGTGAATTTTTCCTAACTCTGTAGCCTCTGGGGATAAATACAGATGTCTCCGTACCGATCCCTCAGACTCTACTAAGTTTGTCTGTGAGTTGTAAGACCTATATAACCTAGTGCTCTGATACCAACTTGTCACGACCCGGATTTCCCACCCTCGGGAGTCGTTATGGCGCCTACTAATGAGAGCTAGGCAAGCCAACCCTTAACTACCTTTTTCGTTAACAATAAACTTCTTTTAATAATTATCAGTTATAGTATGAAAACATCAAAATTAAATAAATAAGCGGAAGACTTAAATTAAAGAAACTGAATAATAATGCGGAAATTCAACATAAGTCTCTACCCAAGAACGGGTGTCACATTAATCACGAACTACTAAGAGTACTAAATATAATCGTTTGAAAGAAAATATAAATTGTTTGTCTCGAATACATGAGATAACAGACTGAAATAAAAGATAGGGGAGACGCCGGTCCTGCGGAGGCCTGCAAGGCTACCTCGGTTTCTCGCTGGACTGAAGGGTAGCTCCCACGCTACTGCTACTGTCCAAGGTTTGGATCTGTGAAAAAGAGCACAGAGTGTAGTATCAGCACAACCGACCCCATGTGCTGGTAAGTTCCTGGCCTAACCCCGACAAGGTAGTGACGAGGCTAGGACCAGACTACCAAACGAATCTGTGCAGTTCAATATATATATATATATATAAATATATATGCAACAGAAGAGAAGTACTGAAAATAACAGTCTATGAGGGAGGGGAACATGTTGTGGGGAAAATAACATTTCAGAAATAGAAACACCAAGTAAGGAAAGAAACAGCACAACTAGAATGTCATCAAGAGTAGGAAATCAACAGTTACACGGCATCACCCTTCGTACTTTTACTCTCGTTCTCACAAAATCAATCATATAATAACAAATTACACGGCATCACCCTTCGGGCTTTTACTCTCTTTCCTCATCATATAATCAATGAAAATCGGTACGGAATGGTACATCGTACGACACAGCATAACCCTTCGTGCTTTACACTCTTTCCTCACAATAACAATCTCTGTACGACATCACCCTTCGTGCTTTATCACTCTTCCTCACCCAAACAACAACCACAAACAAGGGCAAGGGAATAAACAGAATAATAATAGAAATCCCGGCAAGGGAACAACATCTAAACAAATAAATCCCGACAATGGAGCAACAAGTAAATAGTTAAATCTCGGCAAGGGAACAACATCAATACCTCAACATCTCGGCAACGGAAAATAATCAATAAAGCAATAATAACCCGGCAAGGGTACAATTTAATGATTCTTCCTCTTTCTTTCACTTTCATTTCATAATTCACGTTACCACTTGAGCCAATGATCCAAAGGGTACAATAATCTCATATACTTTCTCAATTCGTAAACTAACTTGAGTCAATACCCTGCGAAGTTCAATAATCGCAATTCTTTCCACAAACGTTTCGCAATAATTAGAAATCATCACTAAGGCATGAAAGATACAACAAGAATCAAGATATTCGCAATTTAGAGACTCACGGTCATTCTAGACACCAACGTATAGATACTCGTCACCATGCCTATACGTCATACTCGACAAAAAACAGGTAGCAATATGACTCAACTCCTAATCCCTCAAGCTAAGGTTAGACCGGACACTTACCTCAAACTTCCACAGCCAATTCAATCCATAATAACCCGCTTTCCTTCTCGAATTCGGTTCTAAATCAATCAAATCTATACAATAATGACTTCATAATATCAATACAGGCTAAACAAATCAAACCCAATGCCTAATTATAGCTTTCCCATTCTTCCCAAAATCCCGAAAATCGACCCCGGGCCCGCTGGGTCAAAACACGAGGTTCTAACCGAAATCAAATCACCCATTCACCCACGAGCCCGAATATATAGTTTGTTTTCAAATTCGACCCCAAAATGAGGTCTAAATCAAGAAAAATCAAAAATTCCTAACTCTACCCAATTCTCTAATTTCTACCCTTAATTACATGTTTTAGGCCAAGGGATTCAATAGATGTTGATGGAAAATGAAGGAAACGAGTTAAAAATTACTAACCCGAGAGTTAATGGTGAAAGGATGCTTCAATGGTCGCCCTAAAACCAGCAGCGTTTATGGAGTTGATGAACCGAGTGTTCAGGCCTTATTTGGACTTGTTCGTGATAGTCTTTATTGATGATATTCTGATATATTCTCGCAGCCAGAAGGAGCACGAGCAGCATCTCAGAGTGGTTCTTCAGACTCTGAAGGATAGTCAGTTATATGCTAAGTTCTCAAAGTGTGAGTTTTGGTTGAGTTCACTTGCATTCCTGGGTCATGTCATATCAGCAGAGGGTATTCATGTTGATCTGAAGAAGATTGAGGCAGTCAAGAACTGGCTTCGACGAGCATCAGCTACCAAGATTCGGAGTTTCTTAGGGTTGGCAGGCTACTACCGTCGGTTCGTGGAAGGGTTTTCATCTATTGCAGCCCCGATGACCAGGTTGACCCAGAAGGGTGCCCAATTCAGATGGTCGGACGAGTGTGAGGCGAGCTTTCAGAAGCTCAAGACAGCTCTGACTACGACACCTGTGTTGGTTTTGCCCACTGGTTTAGAGCCTTATACAGTCTATTGTGATGCATCCTGTATTGGGCTTGGTGCAGTATTAATGCAGGATGGCAGAGTCATTACCTATGCTTTGAGGTAGTTGAAGATTCATGAGAAGAATTATCCGGTTCATGATCTAGAGTTGGCAGCCATTGTTCATGCATTGATGATTTGGAGGCATTATCTATACGGTGTGACATGTGAGGTGTTCACTGATCACAAGAGCTTTCAGTACTTGTTCAAGAAAAAGGAGTTGAATTTAAGGTAGAGAAGGTGGTTGGAGTTGTTGAAATATTATGATGTCACTATCTTGTATCATCTGGGGAAGGCCAATGTAGTGGTCGATGCTTTGAGTAGGAAGTCAGCCAGCATGGGAAGTCTTGCTTATATTCCGGTCAGCCAGAGACCGCTTGCTTTGGATGTTCAGGTCTTGACCAATCGATTCGTGAGGTTGGACCTAAGCCTAGTCGGGTGTTAGCTTGAACGGTCGCTCGTTCTTCATTATTGGAGCGTATTCATGATCGGCAGTTTGATGATCCCCATTTGTGTGTCCTTAGAGACGGTGCAACGTGGAGGTGCCAAGCAGGTGACCTTAGATGAGGATGGATTTTTGAGCTTTCAGGGGTGAGTGTGTGTGCCTAATGTTGATGGACTTCAAGAGTTGATCTTAGCAGAGGCCCATAGCTCCCGGTACTCTATTCATCCGGGCGCTATGAAGATGTATCAAGATTTGCGGCAGCATTATTGGTGGCGTTAGGATGAATAAATATATTGTTGCATATGTGTCTCGATGTTTTAATTGTCAGCAGGTTAAGTATGAGCATCAGAGGCTTGGTGGATTGTTTCAGAGGAATGAGCTTCCCGAGTGGAAGTGGGATAGGATCACTATGGACTTCGTTACTGGACTTCCGCTAACTAGAAAGAAGTTCGACTCAGTTTGGGTCATTGTTGATAGGTATATCAAGTTAGCGCATTTCATTCCTGTTGTAGTCTCCTATTCATCCGAGAGGTTAGCTGAGATCTATATCCGGGAGATTGTTCGACTTTATGGTGTGCCGGTATCTATCATTTCGGATTGGGGTGCGCAATTTACCTCGCATTTCTGGAGAGCAGTTCAACGAGAGTTGGGAACCCAGGTGGAGTTGAGTACATCATTTCATCCCCAGATGGACGGCCAGTCCGAGCGGACTATTCAGATCTTGGAGGATATGCTGTTAGCCTGTGTCATTGATTTTGGAGGCTCGTGGGACCAGTTTTTGCCTTTAGCAGATTTTTCCTACAACAACAGCTACCGGTCGAGCATTCAGACGGCCCCTTATGAGGCGTTGTATGGTAGGCGATGTCGATCTCCATTTGGGTGGTTTGAGCCAAGGGAGGCTCGATTATTGGGTACAGATCTGGTTCAGGAGGCCTTGGACAAGGTCAGGATTATTCAGGATAGGCTTCGTACGACTCAGTCCAGGCATAAGAGTTATTCAAACCACAAGGTTCGAGATGTGGCTTTTATGGTTGGTGAGCGGGTATTGCTCTGAGTGTCGCCTATGAAGGGCGTGATGAGATTCGGGAAGAAGGGCAAGCTTAACCCTAGGTTCATTGGTCCATTTGAGATTCTTGATCGAGTGGGGGAGGTGGCTTATAGACTTGCATTACCACCTCGCTTATCAACCGTGCATCCAATGTTTCATGTGTCTATGCTTCGAAAGTATCACGGCGATCCATCCCACGTGTTAGATTTTAGCACTGTCCAGTTGGACAAGGATCTGTCTTATGAGGAAGAGCCGGTGACTATTCTAGACCAGCAGGGTCGTCAGTTGCGGTCGAAGATTTTTCCTTCTGTGTGTGTCCAGTGGAGAGGTCAAACTCCCGAGGCATCAACCTGGGAGTCCGAGTCTGATATGCGGAGCCGTTATCCTTATCTGTTTCCCGACTCAGGAACTTCTTTCTTCTGTCCGTTCGAGGACGAACGGTTGTTTTAGAGGTGGAGAATGTGACGACCCAAAGGGCCATCACCTATTTTCTTATCCATTCCTTCCTTCCGAGGCCTTTAAAACCTCATTTATAGTTGCCTCAATGTGTGTGCGCAATCCGAGCGCGTAGCCGAAAAGCTTAAATATGAAATTCTGGGAAAAATTCTAAATTTTGGTATTAAAATAAATAAGTTTGACTTTGGTCAATATTTTAGGAAAATGAACCCGGACCTGTAATTTGACGGTCCTAGAGGATCCGTAGAAAAATATGGGACTCAGGCGTATGCCCGAAATCAAAATCCGAGGTCTCGAGCCCGAGAAATGAATTTTTAAAGGAAATCATTTTTCTGAAATTGTTAAGTAAAATTGAAATGAAAATTGATTAGAACATGTTTGTATCGGGCCCGTATTTTGGTTTCGGTGCCCGATATAGGTCTTATATGTGATTTAAGATGTTCCTGTAAAGTTTGGTTGAAATCGGACGTCGTTTGACGTGTTTCGGGCTTAAAGTTCTAAATTTGAAACTTAATGAAGTTTGAAGAAAAACTCTTGATTTTGAGGCTTGATTCGTTGTTTTTGATGTTATTTTGTCGATTTGGTCGCACGATTAAGTTCGTAGGATGTTGTGGAGTTAGTGTATGTGTTTGGTTGAGAGCCCCGAGGGCTCGAGAGTATTTCGGAGTGGTTTGGACTTAAGAAAAATTGCAGATTTGCTTCAGCTTTTGCAGGCCCCAATTTCTTCTTCGCGTTCGCACGCATCTTCCGCATTCGCGAAGCTTTGATTTTTCTTTCATCGCATTCGCATCCCTGCCTCGCGTTCGCGTAGGGTCATTTGAACCTGAGGGCTTAGCTATCTTTTCCTCTTCGCATTCGCATTCATATGCTCGCGTTCGCGTAGCCTTGCAGGATTCCTTCATCGCGTTCGTGTGATGGCCCACGCGTTCGCGTAGGTCAATTTCTGGGCCACAACCTTTTTGTTCTCCGCGTTCGTGTTCCTCTTCCCGTGATCACGATGGTCTGCCCAGTGTTACTCATCGCGAATGCAACCAGCATGTCGCGAACGCGGTGAGTAATTTCGCCCAGTTATTTTAATTCTTCAAAACAAAATGAAAACGGGATTTTCATAACACTTCTCAAACTCTTTCTTCTCCAAAGTTCTAGGGCGACCATTGAAGCATCCTTTCACCATTAACTCTTGGGTTAGTAATTTTTAACTCATTTTCTTCATTTTTCATCAATTTGAATTCCCAGGCCTAAAACATGTAATTAAGGGTAGAAATCAAAGTATTGGGTAGAGTTAGGGTTTTTTGATTTTTCTTGATTTAGACATCGTTTTGGGGTCGAATTTGAAAACAAACTATATATTCGGGCTCGTGATTGAATGGGTGATTTGATTTTGGTCCGAACCTCGTATTTTTACTAAGCGAGCCCGGGGTCAATTTTTGAAATTTTGGGAAAAATGCTTGAAAAGCTATAATTAGGCATTGGGTTTGATTTGTTTATCATGTATTGATGTTATGAAGTTATTATTGTATAGATTTGATTGATTTGGAGCCGAATTCTAGAGGGAAAGCGGTTATTGTGGATTGAATTGGCCGTGAAAGTTTGAGATAAGTGTCCGGTCTAACCTTAGCTTGGTGGATTATGAGTTGAGTCATACTTGCTACTTGTTTTGTGTCGAGTATGACGTATAGGCATGGTGACGAGTATCTATACGTTGGTGTCTAGCATGACCGTGAGTCTTTAAATTGCGAATGTCTTGATTCTTGTTGTATCTTTCATGCCTTAGTGATGATTTCTAATTATTGTGAAAAGTTTGTGGAAAGAATTGCGATTATTGAACTTTGAGGGGCATTGGCTCAAGTTAGCTTACGAATTGAGAAAGTATATGAGATTGATGTACCCTTTGGAGCATTGATGAAAGTGAAAGAAAGAGGAAGAATCATTAAATTGTACCCTTGCCGGGTTATTATTGCTTTATTGATTATTTTTTATTGCCGGGATGTTGAGGTATTGATGTTGTTCCCTTGCCGGAATTTAACTGTTTACTTGTTGCTCCCTTGCCGGGATTTATTTGTTTAGATGTTGTTTCATTGCCGGGATTTCTATTATTATTCTGTTTATTCCCTTGCCCTTGTTTGTGGTTGTTGTTTGGGTGAGGAAGAGTGATAAAGCACGAAGGGTGATGTCGTGCAGAGATTGATATTGTGAGGAAAAAATGTAAAGCATGAAGGGTTATGCCGTGCCGTATGATGTTCCATTCCGTATCGATTTTCATTGATTATATGATGAGGAAAGAGAGTAAAATTACGACAGGTGATGCCGTGTACTTTGTTATTATATGATTGATTTGGTGAGAACGAGAGTAAAAGCACGAAGGGTGATGCTGTGCAACTATTGATTTCCTACTCTTGATGATATTCTAGTTGTGATGTTTCTTTCCTTACTTGGTGTTTCTATTTCTGAACTGTTATTTTCCCCACAGCATGTTCCCCTCCCTCATTGACTGGTTATTTTCAGTATTTCTATTTCGTCGCATATATATATATATATTGAACTGCACAAGTTTGTTTGGTAGTCTGGTCCTAGCCTCGTCACTACCTCGCCGGGGTTAGGCCAGGCACTTACCAGCACATGGGGTCGGTTGTGCTGATACTACACTCTGTGCTCTTTTGCACAGATCCAAGCCTTGGACAACAGCAGTAGCGCGGGAGCCAGCCTTTAGTCCAGCGAGACACCGAGGTAGCCTTGCAGGCGTCCGCAGATCCGGCGTCTCCTATATCTTTTATTTCAGTCTGTTATCTCATGTATTCGAGACAAACAGTTTATATTTTCTTTCAAACGGTTGTATTTAGTACTCTTAGTAGTTCATGAATAATGTGACACCAGTTCTTGGGTAGAGGCTTATGTTGAATTTCCGCATTATTATTCAGTTTCTTTAATTTAAGTCTTTCGCTTATTTATTTAATTTCGATGTTTTCATACTATTACTGATAATTGTTAAAAGAAGTTCATTGTTAACAAAAAGGTAGTTAAGGGTTGGCTTGCCTAGTTCTCATTAGTAGGCGCCGTCACGACTTCCGAGGGTGGGAAATCCGGATCGTGACAATAAGTATCTTGTCATAGTTACTTTCTTGGTTTCTTTGAAATTGTTTGTGTTAATTTAGTTCATGATTTGTGTTTGTTGAATTGATAATATGGTTAATTCGGTTCTTAGTTATTACATTGGTAGTTAAGGTGTTTATTTTAGTGTGTTATTTTAGTTCATTCTTAGTTTTAGCACTCTCTTTTTATGTATTGCTTCTACCATCTTTCATAACCATTAAATTGTCTATACTATCTAAAATTGCTTAAGTATGCTTTTGATCTAATATAGCCTGCTTTAAGGAAAATATTCGTTTTTATCCTTAACCCTAACGAAACTCAAAATTGAATTAATTTTAAACTATAGTCAAAAGTTGAGGAGTAAATTAAGATTTTTTTTAAAAAAAATTTAAACACATGCACAGGTTTACTTATTAAACGCTGAAGCTCCATTAACGACAACGGCAAATATGAAATGATTTGCTAATGGTAAATGTATGAATAAACCAAAAATCTAACAGAAGGCAAAATTGAGAAAATTCAAATAGTTCATGAATAAATTTAGACCTTTTTTCTGAAACATTACTCCTTATATCCTGATTTTTAGGCGGTACACTTTCCTATTAGTCTATTCCAAAAAATGACATCTTTTATATTTTAAAATAATCTATCTTTATAATACTTATTTATCCTTAATAGAATAAATTACTACCACATAATTGCTTTGGACATTATTTTAAATTTCAAAGTTTATGTATAGGGTAAAATCGGTTCACATTAAATACCCGAATGATAGAATGACATGTGGTACCGGGGACAGGCGAAAGATGAAGAGAGTGAAAAACAAGACCGAAGACAACAACTTTGATTGGCATCGGGCAGATCCCGAAGGAAATATTGTTAACGAGGGGAAACAAATATTTGTCACTAGATGACATTTAATAAAGAATATTTCGCAGCATTAAATACACATTCCGTTATAGAGAATTTTGGCATTCATAACTTGCCATTATATATTCATCAATAGCCTCCATTATTATCATTTAAGAGGGCTTAATTCTAGGACCTTGTTCCCTAGGTATAATTATAAATAGTGACTTCAGCAGCCATTATAAGGAACGAAATTTCTGACAAACTTATTCTACACATTATTCCACGCTAAATAATGCTTTATTTTTGTGACGACCCAAAGGGTCATTACTTGATTTCTCACTTATTCTGCATCTTCGAGACCTTGAAAACCTCATTTAGGGTTGCCTCGATTTACGTGCGTAGTCCCGATGCGTAACCGGAAAGCTTAAATATGAATTCTATGAGAAAAATAATGAATTTTGATATTAATATGATTAATATTGACTTAGGTCAACGTTTTGGATAAACGGACCGGGACCCGTGATTTGACAGTCCCGGAGGGTCCGTAGGAAAATATGGGACTTAGGCGTATGTCCGGAATCGAATTCGGAGGTCCCAGGCCCGAGAAATAAATTTTTGTGTGAAATTATTTTCTGGAATTAATTAAGGAAAATGGAAAATAAATTTTATCAGAAGACTATGGTATCAGGCTCGTATTTTGGTTCCGACGCCCGGTACAAGTCTTATATATGATTTAAGCTTTTTCTGTAGAATTTGGTTGAAAACGGATGTCATTTGACGTATTTCAGACCTAAAAATGGAAAAATTGGTGTTTTATGAAAAATTAAAAGAAATCTTGAGTTTTGAGACTTGATTCTATATATACGATGTTATTTTGGCGATTTGATCGCACGAGTAAGTCCGTAGGACGTTTTTGAGGTTGTGTGTATGTTTGGTTTGGAGCCCCGAGGGCTCGGGTGAGATTTGGATAGGTGTCGAGTTGCATTTTGGACCTTGTAAAAATGTGCTCGTATGCTTGACCTGCAGGCTTCGCAAATGCGAAGCCATCCTCGCAAATGCGAACTCCACCTGGGCAGCATTCTTCGCAAATGCGAAGAGATTCATCGCAAATGCGATGCCTGCCTATAATCTCAGCCTTCGCAAATGCGAAGGATTGTCCGCAAATGCGAAGGAAGCTAGTCGCAAATGCGACGTTCCTAATCGCAAATGCGAAGGTCCGAAGTTCTGAAGCTTTCGCAAATGCAAAAAAAAACCAGACCTGCAGGGTTCGCAATTGCGAACCCAAGTTCGCATTTCCCACATCTGAGGCCCAACAATTTCATACTTAGACGAATTTTAAACCCCTTTTCTTCATTCATTCAAAACACAAACTCCATAGGTGATTTTCCAAGAAATCCATCTTCTCCAAATCATTTGCAAGTCAACTTTTACTTAATTCCTTCAATCTTCCACTTGTTAACTTTTCACTTGACCTGACTTCATTGGACCAGATCATCATTACAGTATGTGATGGCTTCTTAGGCTCTCCTTCTTTATGCACTATCTCAATCATATTAGTCTCATGATGGGCCGGCAATGGATTCTAGTTGATATTGGGCACTTTCTGGGCCTTGAACCTCGATCCAATGGGTATCAATGAGTTCTTCAATAGCTATTTTGAATTTCCAACATTTCTCTATGTCATGCCCCGGACCCCTGAACAATATTCACGACTCACCGAGTGGTCAAGATTTCTCGGATGGGGATTTGGTAGTTTACGCTCAATCGGATTCAACATACCCAACTGTCTCAAACAATGGAATGGACTGGTATATGATTTACCCAATGGAGTGAAAGTCTTCTACTTCGGCAACCTCTCATTCATGAAGGCTTGATTTGGTCGGAAACCTGTTCCAGAGGGATTTCTGTAGGCTCTCAGGGGTGGATAGGTATTTTGTGGAGCTGGGTAGGTATTTTGTGGGGTTGGCGCACGCCATTGTGCGTGGGCTGGCGATTGAGTGTATGTTTGAGCATGATGGATAGAGAAGTGGGGATCTGGCTATGGGTAGTATTGTTGTGGTGGGCTATATGGAGTGTGGGGGTTAGTTTGGTTGTGGGTTCGAGGCTGGTTATAGTAAGGTGATAGGCCCCTGGACCAAACTCTTGACTGATTTATTGCAACGTCCTCTTTCTTCTTCTTTCCCAATACACCTCCAATGCCGCATTGAATAGCCTGGGTGGTCGCCTTAATTGCTGAAAACTCATGATTTTGTTAGATTTGAGTCCTTCCTCTACCATGCTTCAAATTTTTACCACTTCATTAAAGGATTTCCCTACTGCTGACACCAAGTGACCGAAATAAGTGGGCTCTAAGGCCTGCAAGAAGTAATCAACCATTTCACTCTTTTTCAGTGGAGGGTCAACCCTCGCTGCTTGCTCTCTCCAACAGAAGCCCTATTCTGTAAAGCTCTCGCCGGGCTTTCTCAATCTTGGTCAATGACAGGCGATCCGGAATGATTTCAAGATTATACTGAAAATGGCAGGCAAATGCTTGGGCTAGATCGTCCCAAGTTTACCACCGACCATGATCTTGTCAAGTGTACCATTCCAAAGCTGAGCCACTTAAACTTTGACTGAAATACTCCATCAGTAATTCATGTCTCCCTCCTGCTCCTCTCATCTTGCTATCTTAAATCCTGCTGCTAATTGAACATTAGGGAACAAACATAGGTCATTATACACCACACTTACTTGACCACCTAGCCTCTGCATATTCCTGAAAGATTGCTCCAAGCTCTTGACTTTCCTAATTATCTCCTCCTGCTCAGGATTCTTAGGAGGCTTCTCGGTTTTTGCCGAAAGATCAAAATGAGGAGTGTAAGAACATGGTTCTAGTGCTTTGAAGGTAAGTTATGGGAGATAATAATGGTTGTCATGACTCTGGAACAGAGGCTCACTGGAAGATCGGTGTAATGCAGCAAGTGGTGGTGCCACAAAAACAGGAGTGATTGGTGTAGGAGGTTATGGGACCTGTTTTGGGTGGTGGAGCTGGTGGTGTTTGAGAGGTGGTGCCATAGTGTTATGGGTAGGTGGGAAAGGCTTGAGATGATTTCACAGTAGGAGGCTCTTGAGGTTGAGCCAATGGTAGGATATAAGCAGGGTTGGCGGGATAAGCCGGTGGTAGATGCCCCTTTACCCAGGCCTAACACATTTCGGCCATTTGTTGCTTTCGCTTATGCATCTCTTTTTTCATCGCATTAACATCCCATTCATCCACCTCTCTTGATGGATCAACAATATTCGCCTCAAGTTCTTGGTTGGCTCCTTTTCTTGTTTTCTTTTTCATGTATTTCTTTTTTTTTCTCTTTATTTTGGCTAACTTTTGTTGACTCGAACTTGAACTGATTACTTCCTTCTGACTTCTGAATTT
>MU741721.1:0-65085 GCA_026770625.1 Nicotiana glauca
AAACAGGCTATGATTGCAATTATATGCAATTTAGCTTTAAAATACCAAATAAATTCGTAAAAATGTGCAAAAAATCACCTTAATTATATTTTGGTGTAAATATGAGAATGAAATGAGTTATTCATCAAAAATGTTAATTTTAAAAATAATTACTGGATTTTGTTGTATTAAAATAGGCAATGAATTGGTTTAAAAATCATTAAAATGCCAAAACCCTTGGGTGTGCTTATATATGCACATATATTCTATTTTGGAAGTATTTTAGGTATAAAAATACTTAGGGAAAAATTGGGTATCAACACCGGCTCCTCCTCATAAGACAAGTCCTTGTCCAATTGGACAATGCTGATATCTAACACGTGGGCTGGATCGCTGTGATACCTCCGAAGCATGGACACATGAAACACTGGGTGTACGACTGATAAGCTCGGTGGCAAAACAAGTTTATAAGCCACTTCTCCCACTTGATCAAGAATCTCAAACAGACCAATGAACCTAGGTCTAAGCTTGCCCTTCTTCCCAAACCTCATTACGCCCTTCATAGGCGACACTCAAAGCAATACCCGCTCACCAACCATAAAGGCCACATCTCGAACCTTGCAATCTGCATAGCTCTTTTGCCTAGACCGAGCTGGACGAAGCCTATCCTGAATGATCCTGACCTTGTCCAAGGACTCCTGAACCAGATCCATACCCAACAATCGTGCCTCTCCCGGCTCAAATCATCCAATCGGAGACCGACATCGCCTACCATATGAAGCCTCATAGGGAGCCATCTGGATACTCGACTAGTAGTTGTTGTTGTAGGCAAACTCTGCTAAAGGCAAAAACTGATCCCACGAACCTCCAAAGTCAATAACACAAGCTCGGAGCATATCCTCCAAAATCTAAATAGTCCGCTCGGACTGTCCGTCCGTCTGGGGATGAAATGATGTGATCAACTCAACCCGTGTGCCCAACTCTCGCTGAACTGCTCTCCAGAAGCACGACGTAAACTGCGTACCCTGGTCCGAAATGATAAATACGGTCACACCATGAAGGCGAACAATCTTCCGAATATAGATCTCAGCTAACCTCTCAGAAGAGCAGGAAACTGCCATATGAAATGTAATGTGCTGACTTCCTACTTAAAGCATCGGCCACCACATTGGCCTTTCCCGGATATTATAAAATGGTGATATTAAAATCCTTCAACAACTCCAACCACCTCCTCTCCCTAAAATTCAACTCCTTTTGCTTGAACAAGTACTGAAGACTCTTGTGGTCCGTGACCAATTTACATGCCACGCTATACGGATAATGCCTCCAAGTCTTTAATGCGTGAACTATGGCTGCCAACTCCAAATCATGAGCCGGATAGTTTTCCTCATGAATCTTCAACTGCCTCGAAGCATAGGCAATGACTTTGCCATCCTGCATCAACACTCCTTCAAGCTCAACACGGGAAGCATCATAATAGACTGTATAAGATCCTGGACCTGTGGGCAAAACCAACACCGGTATCGTAGTCAGAGCTGTCTTGAGCTTCTGAAAGCTCGCGTCGCACTAATCTGACCATCTGAACTGGGAACTCTTCTGGGTCAATCTGGTCCTCGGGCTGCAATAGGAGCTTGCCAACCCTAAGAAACTCCGAATCTCTAGAATTGATGCTGGTCTAGGCCAGTTCTTGACTACCTCAATCTTCTTTGGGTCCACCAGAATACCCTCGGCTGGTACAACATGACCTAGAAATGCAACTGAACCCAACCAGAATTCACACTTCAAGAACTTAGCATACAGTTGACTATCCCTCAGAGTCTGAAGAACCACTCTAAGGTACTGCTCGTGCTCCTCTTGGCTGCGGGAATATATCAATATATCATCAATGAAGACTATCACGAATGAATCCAAATAAGGTCTGAACACTCGGTTCATCAAGTCCATAAAAGTTGCTGGGGCATTTGTCAACCCGAATGACATAACCAAGAACTCATAATGCCCGTACCGAGTGCGGAAAGCTGTCTTAGGGACATCAGATGCCCTAATCCTCAACTGATGGTAGCCAGATCTCAAGTCAATCTTTGAAAATACCTTGACACCCTGAAACTATTCAACCAATCATCAAACCTCGGCAATGGATACTTATTCTTGATTGCAACCTTGTTCAACTTCCGGTAATCAATATGCATTCTCCTCGATCCACCCTTCTTCTTGACAAACAACTCTGGCGCACCCCAAGGCGAAACACTAGGTCTAATGAAACCCTTCTCAAGCAAATCTTGCAATTGCTCCTTTAACTCTTTCAACTCAGGCAGCACTATACGGTACGGCGGGATAGAAATAGGCTGAGTGCCCGGTACCAGATCAACGCAACATTTAATATCCCTGTCGGGTGGCATACCTGGCAGGTCTGAAGGGAAAACATCAGGAAACTCACGAACAATGGGCACGAAAATAATAGAAAGAACCTCAACGCTCGAATCACGAACATATGCTAAATAGGCCAAACACCCCTTCTCGACCATACACTGAGCCTTCACATACTAGATAACACTGCGGGTAGAATGACTAGGAGTCTCTCTCCACTCTAAAAGAGGCAAACCCGGTAAAGCTAAGGTCACAGTCTTGGCATGACCGTCCAAGATAGCATGGTAAGGTGATAACCAGTCCATCTCCAATATAACACTGAATTTGTCCATGTCCAGAAGAAGCAAATCTACACGAGTCTCAAAACCTCAAATCACCACTATACATAAAAAATGGACACGATCCACCACAATAGAATCACTAGGCACGACCGGACACGGCGCAAAATAAAACTGAAGCTTCTCTAACACAAACCAGAACAATACATGCACCTCCAACTCTAGCATCTCTACCTCCACTCTAGCATCTCTGCCTCCACCTCTCATACCTCTACCTCCATCTATAATACCCCTCTCTGAGTGATGTGGAGAAATTCCTCCAGAATTAGCTGCGTGAACTGCTCCCGAGTCAAAACTGGTGATCCGGCTGGTCTAGCCAAGTAATAATCTCTTCACCAAGTCTTGGCGGATCCAAACAAGTGAAAAGTAGCAAAATCGACCCCATTGGTCTCAACTATCCCCATGTTTCTGAGAACCTCATGACAGTTGCGTTGATAATCCTAGGGATCCTCAATAGATGCACCGCTGGATGTAATAGTTAAGAGCTTGGGGAAACTTGTCCAACCTCCACAAAACCTCCGAAAATGTAGCTGATCTATCACCAGTCTGAGCTGCTGCTCGGCTGAAGAAGTGGTATATGATGTCACCATTCGCAAGAGGACAAGAGTAAAGGTTTTAATTTAGCATTGAGAGAACAAAATCGCACGACAGGGAATAATAGAAGTGAAACTTTTCCTTACTCTGTAGCCTCCAAGGGATAAATACAGATGTCTCCATACCGATCTCTCAGACTTTACTAAGATTGTCTGTGAACTGTGAGACCCATATAACCTAGAGCTCTGATACCAACTTGTCACGACACGAATTTTTCACCCTCGGGAGTCGTGATGGCGCCTACTAATGTGAGCTAGGCAAGCCAATTATATGAACAACTTACCTTTTTACCCATTTAATATTCAATAACAATTGTGAAATAATATCATTTAAACATAAAAATTTAACATACGAGGAAGAAAAAAAAAACAATAAGCTAGTTGAACATGAATCCAATACAACTACTTGAGCCTCAACTACCCAGAACTAGTGTCACAATTTCACAGACGGTCTAAGAATACTACAAATAAAGGCCTGAAAGAAAGAAATACAACATTTTCTCTAGAAATACATGAAACAAACAGGAATAGTAGATAGAAGAAGACGCCAAGGCCTGCAGACGCCTGCAGGACTACCTCGGGTCGCCAGATGAGCTAGAATCAGCAATCCCACCGCGGTTTGAAGTCTACAACACTTGAGTCTACAAAAAAAAAGTGTAGAGTGTAGTATCAGCACAACCAACCCAATGTGCTGGTAACTACCTCAACTATAATCAAACTCGTTCCGATACCTAACTACCTTGACAATAATTAAACTTGTTACAATACCTATCTACTTCAGCTATAACCAATCCCATTTCAACATTTAACTACTTTAGCTATAACTAAACTTATTACAACACCTAACACAAGGAATCATCAACCTAAGCATCCGTATACTGTGAGTAGGAAGTGGAATTAATACAATGGATTCAAAAGCATCAAACCTCTCTTGTTCGAAAGAATTGAAACACATCAAAATGGTACCAGCCGTGCTAAGAGGAGAGCGCAGGGAATTTCTTGCTAATCAGGTGCTATCATCGTATTATAATGATTATTCCGACGTCAGAGCAGACGGGACTACCAGTCTTTTCTGTTTACGTAGGAGTTCTTCCTCTTGCTCCATCGAATGCACTGAGAAAAGTAGCTATGAGGAATAAAGAGCGTATTCTGTTGCATTTGATTCCATTCTTGCTAACAACTGATTCTATAAATTCTTGAACATAAAATTCCACTAAATATTTGTTTATGATGTGGCGGAGTATCATGTGATAAAGGGTGGGGTAGTCTGGTAATTGATTATGTATTCAAGGTAGGCTATTTTGTCCTAGCTTTCCAATTTATCTAATATCAACTAAGAACACAATGCAAGGGAACCACAACTCAACAATACCCCGCTAAGGGGGCAACATAATGATCTCTTCTCTTTCTCACAATTCACTTCACAATTCGAGCCAATGCTCTAGAGGTTCAATTATCACTTATACTATCGCAATTCATTCTACATTTGAAGCCAACGCTCCTCAATGTTCATAAGTCACAATTCTTTCCACAACTTTACACAACAAATCGAAATACTCACCAAGGCATGAATAATACAACGAAGTCATGAAAATCACAATATAAGACTCACGATCATGTTTGACACCAACATATAGATAATCGTCACCATGCCTATACGTCGTACTCAACAAGAAACAAATAGAAAATAGGACACAACTCCTAATCTCTCAAGCTAAGGTTAGACCAAACACTTACCTCAAACTTCCACAGCCAATTCAATCCTCAATAACCGCCTTTCTCTTCGAATTCGGCTCCAAATCAATTGTATCTATACAATAATGACTTCAATACATCAATAAATGCTAAACAACACGAACCCACTGCTTAATTATACCTTTTCCATCATTTTTTCTAAAAACTCAAAAGTCGACCCCGGGTTCGCTTGGTCAAAACACGAGGTTCGGACCAAAATAAATTCACCCATTCACCCATGAGCCCGAATATATAATTTATTTTCAAATTTGACCACAAAACGAGGTCTAAATCAAGAAAAAACAAAAAGAACTAACTCTACCCAAATCCCTAATTTTCTACCCTCAATCATATGTTTTAGGCCTAGAAATTCATTAGATGTTGATGAAAATGGAAGAAACTAGTTAGAGATTACTTACCCCAAGAGATTGTGGTGAAACAATGCTTCAAAAATCGCCCTAGAACTTTGGAGAAGAAAGAGTTTGTAAAATTTTATGAAAATCCCGTTTGCATTCTGTTTTTGGAACTTAAATTAACTAGGCAGATTTGTTCATTGCGTTCACGATAAGCTCACCGCGTTTGCGAAAGTCGGCTTGCGTTCGCGGAGCTTTGGCTCCTCAAGCCTATGCGTTCGCGGACATAGTGTCGCGTTCGCGAAGAACAATTGATGACCATTTCCCCCTGTACCCTACGCGTTCGCGTTCGCGTCCCCAGGCCCGCGTTCGCAAAGGGAGACCCCCCAATGCTTCGTGCTCGCATTGAAGGACTTTTCCTTCAGCAAAATTTACTCATCGCGTTCGCGATGGTCCTCCCACGAACGCGAAGAAAGACATACCAGGACTTGAAAAACCTGCAACTGTTACGCCAAAAACCGTTCTGAAACACCTCCAAAACACTCTCGAGCCCTCGGGGCTCCTAAACAAACACATGCACTAACTCAACAACATCATACAAACATATTCGTGCGATCAATTTGGCAAAATAACATAAAAAACAATGAATAAAACCTCAAAATCAAGAGTTTTTTTCCACAAAATTCATTAAGTATCAAATTTAGCAAATTAGGTCCGAATCACATCAAACGAACTCTGTTTTCAACAAAACTTTACAAAAATGACTTAAACCATATATAAGACCTGTACCAGGTGCCGGAACCAAAATACGGGCACGATACCAACATGCTCTGATCAGATTTCATTTCAAATTTCCTTAAAAAATTTCAGAAAACTATTTCCTTTAAAAATTCATTTCTCGGGCTTGGGACCTCGGAATTCGATTTTGGGAATACGCCCAAGTCCCATATTTTCCTGCAGACCGTCCGGGACTGTCAAACCACGTGTCCGGGTCCGTTTGCCCAAAATATTGACCAAAGTCAATTTATTCATTTTAACATCAAAACTTAGCATTTTTCAAAGAATTTCATATTTAAGCTTTTTGGCTACGCATCCGAACTGCGCACGCAAATCGAGGCAACTCTTAATAAGGTTTTCAAGGCCTCGGAGACACAAAATTCAATTAAAATAGGTGATGACCCTTTGGGTCGTCACAGGGATGTTGGTACATTTGAAATGCACTGGTATGTAAAGCGTACTGAAAGAAAGAATTATAAATGCTGAAATTGAAACTAAGGTGATAATTGATAATTAATAATTGATAACTGAAATGATAGTTATCGAAACTGAAATGATAAGTGATAACTAAACTGATAACTAATAATTGAACTGAACAAAGGAAGTAAGGATATGAATACTCCCTCTTCTGAATGATGAACAATTTGTTTATCTGAATAAGCTACGGCCTCGGGCTCAATATATATGTGCACAAGCTAAGGCCTAAAGCCCAAGTATACGTATATATAACTATGGCCTCAGGCCCAAAAGTGCATAAAGTATAAACCACGACCTCAGGCCAAACATGCATAAAGCATAAACTATGGCCTCAGGCCCAAGTATGCATAAAGCATATAAACCACAACCTCAGACCCAAATACAGGTGTTCAACATTCAGGAATTTAAAATCAAGAACTGGGAATCATACTGCAATACATGATAGTGAAATACTGAATCACACTGAGTTACGTAATACTGGAATACTGAATAGGACTAGACTGAGACATGTATTCTTGAACTGATTATGAACACTTAAATTTTAACTGTTTATAACATACTGAATAATCTATACTAAAACTAGGGGGCATCAAACCCAAGTCTATATTGAATACGCGTTGAGCTCACCAACTTTAGAACGAAAGTCATGAACGAGTTATGAAGCTAGAGAATAGAAGTTCTACAACTATTCAAGGAACTAGGCTAAACTCTATTTTTGAAGCAACTAGTAACGTCGTAAAAGAACGTATTGTTGGGAGAATCATTAACGTCTCCAAACATAGAGAGTTAGTCTCACATACCTTAACTTCCAGTTCTGGAGCATAATACAATGTTTGGCAATGCTTTCAACTTTAATCTATATCAATACAAGTCAAAGGGATTCCAAGTTAGCAACAATAGTCATGTTTTGATCACTTAGACATTTTATCAAACACTTGGCGAGAATAAAGCTTAATAGTCCTTATTAATGGTGTCTCTACACCCAATAACCCATTCCTTTGCTCCTAGATAAATTTTAAAGTCTCAAATGGTTATAATCAACATTATTCTTGATCACCCATAAGGTAAACTACTCCCTTAACCAATAATCAACAATCAATAACCCAAACCTATAACCGTTCATGCTTTTCTATAAAACCCATCAACTCATATCTCATGAACTAGAGTCTATAATCATTAATTTAATGATAGAATCAATTAGAGGGTGATGATATTACCTTTTTTGACATTCAATCTTCTTAAATTAGAGTTCTAGGGTTTATTCTCTCAACAATGATATCCTAATCGAATATTTAATTATATGGAGGGTTTACCCATGTTAATAAGATGTTAAGAAACTGAAATTAACTTAGAATCACCATTAGAACTTACCTTGGATGGTGGAGGGACCTTTAAGGACTTTGGTTTTTTGAGAGCTTCCCTTTTTAGAGCAAGTTTTTATGTTTTGGGGCTGTGGGGGATGAAATAGGGCTTAAAAATGACTTCCCAACTCTGCCCTGCGCCCCTGTAGGCCTGACGTGGTCCCGACCATGGTAGCTAGGAGGAACACTGCCTCACGAGCGTGGTCGCGGTATGGGCACGGTGGTTCGTACTATTCTATAAAATGCTCATAACCTTTTGCACAGAGATCTGTTCGGCCTCCATAATATATCGTTGGATATCTATTTCAAAGGCCTACAACTTTCATGCATTGAATTTTCACAAATTCCTTACACCTTTTCACTAAACCCTTCTGGAAGACGGACCTTCTGCCACTTAGTCGATTTTGTCGAGTCTTATGCACCTCATTTTCCATCTTGATTTTGAAACAACTATTTTCACCCATACTCATCCCTTCATATGTCTAAAATATCTAATTAATACCCATTTAATACATCCACGCCTAGTCCGAATGTACATGGTATTATATTATCTCTCCCTTGGGATCATTCATCCTTGAATGATTATCCTAACTGTAACTTCTGCTACCTCCGGTCTTAAAGGGGTCTGGTGGAAATATGAACTTTCATAAATACTTGCATACTAAACTAAATGAATACATGACTACTGAACTTTTGAGATAGTGAACTAAATGACCACTACATTGACTGAATATTGGTTTGCCATGGATACGTAAATACTGAACTAACATGGAATATGAATATTGAACTAGCACGAATAATTGAGTATTGAACTCATATCAATATCTGAGTACTAAACTGGCATGAATATCTAAGTATTGGACTGACATGAGTAGCTGAGTATTGAACTAACATGAGTATTTGAGTACTGAACTAACATGAGTATCTGATTACTAGAAACTTGGATGTAATAACATGACACGTGAAATACTGGTTGTACCACCACTAATTCTGGTGGCAACTCCAACTCATAACATAATTGACCAATCCTTTTCAAGATTCTATATGGCCCAATATAGCAGGGACTATGATTCCCCTTCTTCCCAAATCTCATAACGCCTTTCATAGGCAAAACTTTCAGAAACACCCAATCATCAACTTGAAACTCTAGGTCACTATGCCACACGTTCGAATAGGATTTTTGGCGGCTCTAAGTCGTCTTCAAATGCTCTTGAATCAACTTAACTTTCTCCATAGTCTAATAGACCAAATTTGGTCCCAACAACTCCCCTTCACCAACTTTGGACCAATCAATTGGCGATCTACACCTTTGCTCATATAGAGTCTCGCACGTGCCATCTTGATACTAGAATGGTAGGTTATTATTAGCAAGGTCAATAAGAGTATTTAATCATCCCAATTACTTTTAACATCGATGAGATATCCCCAACTATTTGAATAATACACTTTGCCTGGCCATATTTCTGAGGATGAAAACCTTGTTCCTAATCCTTTCAGAAAGAACTTATAAAAGTTCAATTTAAACTGAGCACCACAGTCCAAAATGACGGACAACGGAGTCCTATGCAATTAGACGATTTCCTGAATGTATAACTTAGCGTAATCTTCTACTGAATCTATAGTCTTTACTAGCAAGAAGTGTGCTGATTTGGTAAGTCAATTTACAATCACTCAATCAAATCATGCTTTTAAAATGATCAAGATAATCCTGTTATAAATTGCATATTTACCATCTCCACTCAAAATATGTGTATTCTGTGATAAAACACTAGGCTTTCTGTTGCTCGACTTTCACTTGCTGATAATACGGACAATTGGCCACAAAGTCTGTTACGTTCTTTTTCACATCGTTCAACCAATAAATATCCTTGGTCATGATTCATACTTGGGGAACCTGGATGGAAAGAATACCTGGATTTATAGGCTTCTAATACGATCTTCCCTCTTTAAGTCCATCTATGTCTGGAACACACAATCTGTCCTGGTACCTCAAAGTACCATCGTTTCCCCCTTATTCAAAAGCCATCGTCTTATACTTGTGAATCTTCTCTTTCAACTACAACACGTAGGGATCACCACATTGTTTCTCCTTCTCTTCAGCTACTAAGTGGGAACAATTCCTGTTCTAGACAACAACTACGTCATCTTCGGAGTCCGGAGTCGAACTCCTCTTGGATGGTGAAATTCTTTCACCATATTTCTCTTATCTACCTAAATCATGAGTTATACTTCTCATACTTGATTATCATTTTAAGCACTTCCAGAAAACACTTATATAATTGTTGTGAGCTAAATCTATAATCCGAAGATTAGAGTCTCATGCGATGGAACTACCCTCGTGATACATAACTGGGCATGATTTTAATAGTTCTTTCTATCCCTTTATATATATATCCAATGCTAACCATGCGGGTTTCAAATCTCCAACTAGACTTACTGCCGATTTTCATATCTCTCCCTTAGACCAAAGATCTTATACTTGCGGATCCTTCTCTTTTTATTTGGATCCAAATAACTTTCTTATCCTTAAAAATTCTTTGCACTTTATGTCAATGAAGACTCACCTTCTGACTTACTTCTGAGCAATTCTTCTTACTAGGAAAAACCCAAATTATTCACTTAAGAGAAAGCTAGTGTATTCATAACTATCATACACATACTCTGCTCACACTGTCAATCTTGGGGAATCCCTTTTCGATAATTCTTAAAGGTTATTCTTCTATAGTTTGCTCTCCCACCGCCTAGCTGATTTGCTTCCCCCACTGTCACTGTGCTTCAGGTTTAACTTAAACTCTTAAAGTTCTAACAAGCGTTCGGTATTTCAAACCGTCATCCCCTCACTAGAGTTAACCTAACTAAGTAATTCAAGTTGTGCATCTACTAGCTCTGCTAAAAGTGCTAATTCACTATATCTACTCAAATATACCCACTATTGTTTTACTAACTACCTGCTAGCGTCATGTGTTCATGTTCTGCTTTGAATAACTAAAGTGAAGCATAAGGTTATTTCTAACTTCCCTCATCATCGGACCCTATCGTGAGGTCGTATACTATCTTTTTTTTTAACTATGTACATTTATCACACTTAGGGAAAGTTCATCTATCTTAAACAAAACTGGAATATCTAACCTCCAAACTTTCTATATACTTCAAAATCACTTCAGACTATAAACATTCGACCTAAACACATATTCATATCATTTGAAGGGGAACTGTCATATCTTTTATCTCACAATAATAGCCACTTCTTATAGTAACTTACTAATATGGTACTTCTAGTTCTGATTTGTATAAATCTAAACAACTTAAAATCATTCCCTAAAATTCAAAGTTGACTGCGCTTAGTTCTCATTTCCTACATCATATTATTCTTAGCTATATTTCCCTTAGGCTCTTTTCTGTCCAAAACTATAGTGATCAATTCTATACCTGTTGCGGTTGAATTCTTAACCTAATACATCGTGGGGTCTAACATACGGATACACTGCTATACATATCTGATAAATCACTTCATGCATATTCTGGTAAGTCTTGGGTCTTAATCCCTAAAACATGCAAAGATTTTGCTATAATCACTGTTACTTACATTTTCTTTGTGCATCCATATGCATCACTGTATACTCACAAGTCTCCAAAAATTTTGATACACTGAAAATTAGAGATTTGGTAAATGAATAACAAATAAGTGGCTTACTGAATAATCATAAACCGGCTAACTAAAAGACTGTATAACTGGTAACTGAGTAAAACTGATGACCATAAAACGTAATGACTGCTTTTGTACTTTCTGATATGGTTATGCTCTAATATGTACTACTACCCATTGCATCCACTTTTAACATCATCTAGGTGAGCATGACAAGCAGAGAATACGCAATATTGAGTTAACGCAAAAGTGTTAAAGCCATATTCAGTTTGTTTACTGAATTTTTAGAGCCTATTGAATCTGGGCAATCACAATGAGCAAAGCAATTTCACAATTTTTTTAGACCTTGATTACCTATAGGTTTGCCTAGGCGTGAATCCGTAGTACCATATGCACATGCTATATAAATGCAATCAGAATTCTGGGAACCATTGTAAAGTAGTTTGAGTTTATTATGTCCTATAGACATGCTAGTCTAGGCGCTAAATAACTGATTTTAGACTTATAGATGATGGCAGCTAAATGCAGAAATTGGTCTTAGAATCCCATAGGCATGGCATCTAAATGCAGTGATTAAAACATGTTGATGATTGGTTTAAACATTGTTACTATGCAGAATCTGATCTTTTTCAGGCAAGACTGATTAATTCAAAAAAACCTATAGGCTTGGTATCTAAGCGAACATCGCAGCAAACTTACAGACATGTCATCCCAATGCAGGATCAATTTTTGAATCCTATTGGCATGATGTGTAAGTGAACAAACATTGTAACAACTTATAGACATGGTATCTAGATAGACAAGATATTGCAACAAACTATAGGTATGGTATCCAGAATGTATGCAAACAATCAATCGACATAATGATTTCTAATTGCAGAAATTTAGCTGGAACCCTACAGACATGATTTCTATAATATACACAAGTGATGAACATTGCAATGTCCTATAGGCATGGCTTCTAGGATGTAAACACTGATTTTTAGTCCTATAGGTAGGATATCTACTCATTCCTAACAAAATATGTATAATTATCCCTCCCAGTTTTACTAATTTTCCCAATATTTGTTTACAAAGTGAATAATATTACAAACAAGTGTAAATAAATTATAGGAATGATAATAGTATACTATAAGGAGCCTGGATAGGCCCAAAGCAAAACCTGGGGAGCCAGGCCTTCAAACAGGCTCAATGCCACATCTCATGATTCCAGGAAGGGTATCTTAGTGTGTCAGTGTTCCTAAGGGCCTCCAAGACCCAGTGCAGTGCTCATACCAAGGCCTCCTTTAAAGATCAACAACTTGTGCAGTATGGAATAGCCAGCCCCAGTGTATTAAAGTCTAGAGGAGTCTCATGGACTCCAAACCAATGCTCACACTGGAGGGGCAGGACCCTAGATGTTCTAAGAGTTGAAGTGATAGTGATTTAGTAAGAATAGTTTGAAAAAAACAGTTTCAGACTTTCAGAACAATAAGAAGTAAACAGAATCATTTAGTTTTTTGGAACCTAGGCACAAGTTCCAGCCAAACAAATAGCATTCAAAAATTGGATTACTTAAGTTTATTAGCTATTGCTAAGTGACCAAACATAGAAGCAAGGCATGCTGAATATCAAATAGCCAAAAGTAGAGGGTAATAGGGATTGGGGAGCAAGGTATTCATATAGGAGATCATGCTAGTAGGGAAGTAGACATAGATCTAATTTTAGACACAAGTAAAATGCAAACTTGTTGAAAAAGAACAGAACACCTAGTTTTAATTAGAAACAGAAGCCAACGTATTATTATAGTAAATACATGTATTGGACAGGAGTAGACATAAAAACATAGGTTGAACATAGTTAGACATGCTATTGACTACATGGTTTTGAGCAGAAGTTGCCACATAGATTGGACAGAAGTAGTCATGCTAACAAACACATGGATTGAACAGAAGTAAGTGTGCTAGTAAATATACAAATTTAAATAGAAGTAGCATTCTGATAAACACACAAATTTAAACAGAAATAGCATGCTGATAAACACACAAATTCAAACAGAAATAGCATGCTGATGAACACACATTTTAATTGAATGACAATGGTAGAGGAATACCAATTAAGGAAGCAGAAACAGAAGTTAAAGTAAGCAGGATTCCACAGCCTAGCCTTGGTTTTTAGCGGCTAGTCTAGCAGTGATCACAAACAGCAAATAGATGAGAGGAAAGTTTTGTGTGTATGTGTGTGAACTATTGTTCGTGTCTCCAGTAGAATGAGAATGCATATATATATATATATATATATATATATATATATATATATATATATATATATATATATATATATATCAGTCGAATAGTATAGGTAAGTAAGGCAAGGCAAATTGACATTGCAAAAATAAGGTAAGGAAACAATCAAATAATCAATAAGGCTTGATTGGGGGTAGGAAATTAGGAAATTATACCATAAATAACTCTAATTGAGTTTCAACGAAGGCAAGAAGTAGGCAACAATGGTAATCAGAGACCAATCAAATCATACAGAAGAATCTAGGAAAGACCCTTTAGAATAGGGAAAGCCAATCAACGGTACAAACTGGGGCTCAAATAAGGTAAGGGAATCAATCATACTATATAAACTTCTGAATCAGAGTAGTAGCGTAATTAAGGAAAATTGTACTAATTAAAGTCACTGTCACGACCCGGATTTTTCACCCTCGGGTGTCGTGATGGCGCCTAGTCGTGGTAGCTATGCAAGCCAAGAACCATTGCAAACATTAACTATCTTGTTTTATACATGATTAGACAGTTAAATTATCAATGGATAAGCAGTTTAAAGGACAATGAAAAGTGAAACTTACTGGAAATCTAACTAAACATAGAACCAACATCTAGAAAGCCTCTCTACCCAGCACCTAGTGTTACAACAATACATAGACTGACTAGGATTAGTACAAATAAGGGTTCAAAATAAAGGACATAGTCTGTATCGAATAGAAATGTCAACAAAATAGGAAAACTGAAAGAAGAGACATTGGGCCTGCGGACGCTAGCAAGGCTACCTCGGAGTCTCGTGGGTTGAAGGTCGGCTCCCTAACTACTGCTGCACACCGCAAGATGCTCCGATACCTGGATCTGTGCAAAAGAGCACAGAATGTAGTATCAGCACAATCGACCCATGTGCTGGTAAGTGCCTAGCCTAACCCCGACGAAGTAGTGACGAGGCTAGACATGACTACCACATAAACTTGTACAGTTATATATATTTCTACAGCGGAAAAATATCAAGAATAACCTTTTAAATGGGAGGGGAACATGCTTCGAGGATAACAGATAATACAGAAATTCAAGAGAATAATAAGGAACATCAATAAATTAACTCTAACACGGATAAGGGAAATAAAAGCAGATTTCACTGTCAGTACACATCTCGTTCCAGGCATGCAACCCGATCCCATTTCTCAATGTTTCCGTGGTAGGCGTACCACCCGCTCCCATTTCATCAATTCTCGTGGTAGGAGTACCACCCGCTCCCATTTTATTAAATCTCGTGGTAGGCGTACCACCCACTCCCATTTTATTAAATCTCGTGGTAGGCGTACCACCCGCTCCCATTTCATTAAATCTCGTGGTAGGCGTACTACCCTCTCCCTTTTCATTAAATCTCGTGGTAGGCGTACCACTCGGTCCCATTTCATTAAATCTCGTGGTAGGCGTACCAGCCGCTCCCATTTCATTAAATCTCGTGGTAGGCATACCACCTGCTCCCATTTCATTAAATCTCGTGGTAGGCGTACCACCCGCTCCTATTTCATTATATCAACAGTTCTTCCCAAATAAATTTACTCTAACAAATGCAACAATTAATACGAATTTACAAGACAACAAGTACACACTAATTATGATTCACTGAGGATAACAAATAATGACAGGTAGCAATTAATTATGGTCTTTAAGGAGCAATTAGGCAATTTAGAATTTAATATGTCGAATGTCAAGTAGAAATTAAGTCACATAAACCTGTAGCAATTATGGCATAAATTCAAGGCATAACGTTGCGCAAGGATACCTTGATTCAATAATAACAAGTAACACAATAAAGGAAATGTCAACATAAAGAATCACAGTAATAGTGGAATAGGACAATTAATGCACTTGAACCAATAACAATAAGAAATCATAACAAACAGCAATAAGTGCACGGCATCACCCTTCGTGCTTTTACTCTCATCCTCACCAGGCAATGATATAATAAAATGTGCACGGCATCACCCTTCGTGCTTTTACTCTCTTTCCTCACATAAAATAAATAGAATCGGCATAGAATGGTACATCGTGCGGCACGGCATCACTCTTCGTGCTTTAACACTCTTTCTCACCTAAACAACAATCACAAACAAGGGTAAGGGAATAAACAAAATAATAATGGAAATCCCGGAAAGGGAACACAATTAAACAGTTAAATCCCGGCAAGGGAGAATAATCAATAAACAATAATATACCGACAAAGGAATACAATTAAACACTTAAATCCCGGTTAGGGAGAATAATCAATAAACAACAATATCCCGGCAAGGAAACAATTTAAACTCTTTCTCTTCCTTTCTCTTTTATTTCATATCTCACTTTCCCACTTGAGCCAATGCTCCAAAGGGTTCAACCATTTCATATACGTTCACGATTGTAATATAACTTGAGTCAATTCCCCTCATTGTTCATAGGTCACAATTCGTCTCACAAGCTTTTCACAACAAATAGGAATCATCACCACGGCAAGAGAAATACAATGAAATCAAGATATTCACAATTTATAGACTCACGGTCATGCTAGACACCAACGTATAGATACTCATCACCATGCCTATATGTCGTACTCAACAAGAAGCAATTAGCAAATAAGACTCAACTCCTAGTCCCTCAAGCTAGGGTTAGACCAAACATTTACCTCGATGCCAAGAACGCAATTCAAGCCTCAACTATCGCTTTACCTCTTGATTCCACCACTAACTCGCTCATATCTAGCCACAAGTTACTTAATTACATCAATAAACACTAAATGAAATAATTTGAATGCATGAAAATGAGTTTTCTAAAGTTTTACCCAAAAAGTTAAAATTCGCCACCGGGCCCGCGTGGTCAAAACTCGATTACCCATTCCCCCACGAGCTCAAATATATAATTTTTTTTGAAATCGGACCTCAAATTGAGGTCCAAATCCCCAATTTTTGAAGAACTTAGGTTCTACCCAAGAAACCCAATTTCTCCCATAAAAATCATTGATTTGAAGTTGAAATAATGTTAAAAGCTGTTAAAAATTGAAGGAAGTTAGTTAAAAATAACTTGCAATTGGTTTGGAGAAGAAAAAATCCTTGAAAATTGCCTAAGTGTGTTTGGGTTTGAGAAAATATGAAAAATGAAGTTCAAAATCGGTTTAGTGTAAAAAAAAAATGCAGGTCTCAGTTATGAGAAATGCGAATAGGGTTTCGTAATTGCGAACCCCGACCCTCAGATGTGGGAATTGCGAAGCCATGTTCGCATTTGCGAACAATGAACAAAATGGGGGACTTTGCATTTGCGACAAAAATGTCGCATTTGCGATAGCCCCAGTTCCGCATTTGCAACATAAACTTTGCATTTGCGAAGGAAGCTGTCCAGGTCACCTTTCGCTTTTGCGAAAGCAGGCTCGCAATCTCGATCTCGCATTTGCGAGACAGGCTTCGCAATTGCGAGGCCTGCAGGTCTGAAACACCAGCAAATTTTTCAAAGTTAAAAATGCACCCGTGGCCAATCCAAAACTCACCCGAGCCCTCGGGGCTCTAAACCAAACATACACACAACCTTAAAAATATCTTACGGACTTATTCGCGCGATCAAATCGCCAAAATAACATCATAAACATCGAATTACACCTCAAAATTCATGAATTCTTTCCAACTTCATAAAACATCAAATTTTCCAATTTAGGTCCGAATCACGTCAAACGACGTCCGTTTTCAACTAAATTTCACAGAAATATCTTAAATCATATATAAGACCTGTACCGGGTGCTGAAACCAAAATACGGGCCCGATACCAATACGTTCTAATCAAATATTATTTCAATTTTCCTTAACAATTTCAGAAAAATAATTTCTTTTAAAAATTTATTTCTCGGGCTCGGGACCTCGGAATACGATTCAGGGCATACGTCCGAGTCCCATATTTTCCTACAGACCCTTCGGGACCATCAAATCATGGGTCCAGATCCGTTTACCAAAAATATTGACCAAAATTAAATTTATTCATTTTAACATCAAAATCAAATTTATTCATTTTAACATCAAAATTTAGCATTTTTCACAGAATTTTACACTTAAGCTTTCCGGCTACGCGCCCGAATAATGCATGCAAATCAAGGTGATCCTAAATGAGGTTTTCAAGGCCTTGGAGTCATAGAATTTAACTTAAAACACGTGATGACCCTTTGGGTCATCACAGTCACGAATAAGGCAAACAGACAAATCACAAAGAAATATTGATTTGAACGGGAAAATATGATCCAAATCCCTAACAAAATCATACAAGATAATTAATTGATAGAAATAAAAACATAACAGAAGGAAAATTGATGAAATTTGTGCAACCAGTAAAGAAATAATTAGGTTTAACACTTGAAAATTAAGAAAAAACATTTGAAAAGAACTTAAGACGAACCCTAGCTATGAGAAGTCACTAAAATTGAATAGCGATAAGGAAAATAGAAAGCACTTCAAACATGCAAAGATTCGAATAACAAAATCAGATAAATCAAAAATCTAAAGTATCATAGTTCTAAAAAATTGGTTAGTAGTAAAGGAATAAGAGAAACTTAAAGAAAAATCACGGAAACTTGAAAACATTTCAATTATGCAGAGATTCAAATAGTAGATAATAAAGACCCAAAAATATAAAGTAATATAGTGCTAAAAATCGGTTAATCATTAGGGAAACAGAAGAACATTAAAGAAAAATTGGTGACGAACTCGAAACCTTTCCAGATCTACAATGATCTGGAAGGATCCATGTTGGGTTTTGTAGAAAGAATGAAAGGGTAAAGGAAACAAAGATTTAGACCATAAAAACATCGAGATAGCAACACTCACAACCATAGACAGGTTCTCAGAGAGTCTTGACTAGATCTGGTTAGATCTCTTCGGGACTTTCCCATGGAATCATAAGAATGAGAAACCAAGAGACGTACAAGGTCATTAGGAGCCTCAAACGGCCATGGAAATCTATGGATCGAATAGGAATCAAAGGGATTAGGGCTGGTTTTGGGTGGCGACGGCTAGGGTTAAGATTAGGTCTCAGAGAGACGGAGAGCATTAGGAATTTAGGGGCGACAGATGTAACAAAATGACTAGGTTAGGGGTGTCGTTTGAGTTAAAAAAAATGGAAGAAAGAATGAGGGTCATTGATCTCAGAGATCAACTGTCAGGATTGAAAGGGGCCTGGGTCGGGTTATATTTAATTGGGGTTGGGTTTGTTTTTAATTGGGCCTAGGTAGATTTTGAGCTAATTTGGGATTGAAATTGGGCTATCTAATTTGCTAGGTCCGAATAAAAAGGGGCTATTTGTTAAATACACATTTAACCGCTAAAATAATTTTTAAAAATAGTTAATAAATTATTAGAAAATGATTTTCATGCCTGAAAATATTTTTAAAAAAATTACTTAATATTTTAAAAATATAAGAGGCTATTTTTCGATAAAATAAAGTAATAATGCATGCATGGGCTATAATTGCAAAGTAATTGCAATTATAACCTAAAAATACAAATCTAGCTATTTGTGAAATAATGAAAACTTAGTACAAATACAAATGATACAATAAGCTATAAATCTATTTGTGATGCAATTAGTAATTATTTATATACATAAAAATGCAGGGATAAATTAATTAAAAATCCCTTAAATTGTAGAAATTACAAAAAAATGTCAATTGATGCTAATGCATAGTTTTGAAGGCATACATGTATTTTAAAAATATTATAGGAAAAAATTGAGTATCAACAAGGGGCATCAAACCCAAGTGTATATTGAATACGCACTAAGCTCATAACATTCAGAATGAAAGTCATGAACGAGTTATGAAGCTAGAGAGTAGAAGTTCTACAATTATTCAAGGAACTAGGCTAAACTATATTTTTGAGGCAATTAGTAACGTCGTAAAAAAACGTAATGCAGGGAGAATCATTAACGTTCCCAAACACAGAAAGTTAGTCTCACGTACCTTAAATTCTTGTCCTTGAGCATAATACAACTTTTGTCAATCCTTTCAACTTTAATCTATATCAATACAAGTTAAAGGGATTCTAAGTTAGCAACAATAGTCATGTTTTGGTCGCTTAGTCATTTTATCAAATACTTGGTGGGAATAAAGCTTTATAGCCCTTATTAATGGTGTCTCTACACTCAATAACCCATTCTCTTGCTCCTATATAAATTCTAAAGTCTCAAATGGTTATAATCAACATTATTTTTTATCACTCATAAGGTAAACAATACCATTAGTCAATAATCAACAATCAATAACCCAAATATATAACCGTTCATGCTTTTCTATCAACCCCATCCACTCATATCTCATGAACTAGAGTCTATAATCATTAATTCAATAATAGAATCAATTAGAGGGTGATGATATTACCTTTTTGACGTTCAATCTTCTTGAATTCGAGTTTTAGTGTTTCTTCTCTCTACAATAATGTCCCGATCGAATATTTAATGATATGCAGGGTTTAACCATGTTAATAAGATGTTGGAAAATTAAAATTAACTTAGAATAACTATTAGAACTTACCTTGGATGGTGGAGGGACCTTTAAGGAGTTAGGTTTTTTAGAGCTTCCCTTTCTAGAGCAAGTTTTTATGTTTTGGGGCTGTGAGGAACGAAATAGGGCTTAAAAACTGACTTCCCAAGTCCTCCACCGCGCCATTGTAGGCCTGACCGCACCCTTGTAGGCCTGACCACAGTCCCAACCACGGTAGATAGCAGGAACACTGCCTCACGACCGCGGTCGCGGTCCGGGCGCGGTGGGTGCACCCTATTGTGTTAAATGTTCAAAACTTTTTTCACAGAGATCTGTTCAGACTCTATAATATATCGTTGGAAAGATATTTCAAAGACCTAAAACTTTCATTCCTTGAGTTTTCCTAGATTCAATACAAATTTTCACTAAACTCTGCTGGAAGACGGATTTTCTGTAACTTAGTCAATTTTGTCGAATCTCATGCACCTCACTTTCCATCTTGATTTTGAAATAACTATTTTCACTCATACTCATCCCGATAGTACTTCATATGTCTATAATATCTAATTAATACCCATTTAGCATATACACATCTAGTCCGAATATACATTACTGCAGGGTGCATGACCAAGTTTGAAATGCCACAACAGATACACATTATCACTGAGAGACGAACTAGAATGCAAACCAGAAAAATTGTATTTATTATCATTGTTGTGGGTAGAATTATTTACAATAGGGAATGAATTGTAAGAGTGGGTAGACAATGCATAGTATTTACATCATTTGCATGAACAGAAAAATAAGGTAGATCACAATCTTGTTTAGGTGTGAGACTACCTTTCTTTAGGCACCTAAAACAGAGTAAGTACAGCCCATCATACAACTTACCAATCTCCAGAGGCCTCTTCAGTAAAGGGGCCTGAAGTAGACAGGAAGTGTCAGAGAATGATCAGGGATACATCTCACATTTCAATTACTTTAACCTTGTAACTATTTGGAAGCTTAACTAATAGAGGATATGGTAGGCTTAATATGTTTTGTAGGTGAGTTTTGTTAAAAGTCATATGATGTTATTCCTCGAAATTTAATATCCATAAGTCAACTTTTGCACTAAAACACTTGCATAATGGTTTATCAAAATCAATTGAATAAGTGCACGCAATCATCCCTGCAAAGTTTACTTATGCTCCACTAGACATGTTTGCACAGTGTTTCCCATCTGAAAATGTTGCAAAAAGCTAACAATTTTTCCATATTGTTCCTTCGAAAGGCTCATGCTTTGAGTTTCTACTTGGTGTTCCACCTCCTCTCCTCTTTCTACATTTGTGGCTGCATTTTCCATGGCAGTTTTCCCTTCTTGAACCTTGTATTGTTGTTGTTGTATCCTTGAGAACTCTGATTGTATTGATGTGGTCCTTGATTGAAGCCCTGGGGGTATCCATGGAGCTTATAGCACTTGTCCTTGGTGTGACCTTGTCATTTGCAATAGTTACAAAAAGGTCGTGGTCTACTATTTTCAATTTGATTTTCAGTCCCAGCTGAGTAGTTTGTCTTGAAATTTCTTCCTCCTAGATTGACACTCAATGTTGTGGAGTCAACATTCAGTTGATTTCCTTGTCTAAATTCCCTCTGTGCCATGGTCGGCGAGGATTCATCATAAGTATGCTTCCTCGAACAACCGTATAAACTTCATTGAGTCCCATTAGAAATTATATCAACCTTCTGTCTTGTTCTGCCTTATGCATGCTTTCTTCCGCCCTACAAATACAGTCACAATTGCAATGAGTTTTGACGCTGAGAGTGTTTAATTCTTTCCAGAGTTTGTTCATTTTTGTGTAGTAGCCAGTGATATAAACTACGCCCTGACTCAAATCATTGCTTTCTTTCTGAATTTGATACATATTTGCTTTGTTCGTCTGATCATATCGATCCTCCAATTCCTTCCACAGTTCAATAGAGTCATTTACATATTCGACACTATCAGGGATGTCCTTTGATAGAAAATTTAAGATCCACGAGGTGACCATATCATCGCACCTTTCCCACTGACAAAAATGTGGAGATGCTACATCGAGCCTTTTACTATCTTAGTTGATGAAACCTAATTTGTTTTTCACTTAAAGAGCTCTGAGGACGCTTCTTCTCCATGAACGGTATCCAATTCCATCAAATGGAACCGGAACTAGTGTGTAACCAAGACTATCAGAAGGATGTAGGTAAAGAAGGCTACCAGCGCTGATTACCGTTTGTGTTGCCGTTGTTGTTGCTATCTCGTTAGGCTCTGTGACTGTTTGTGAAAATAGTTGAATCGATCTTTATGTGGTTGAGATTATCTTCTATTTGTCGATATATCGTCACTGCATGTGTCTGATTCAAGTTTTTCCCAAATTCTGATTGATGAAGGAAAAACCCTAGATTGCTTGATGACTAGAAACAATAGAACGAGAGAGGGCATGGTCGTTGATAGAACCTCCGCTCTGATTCCATGTCAAGATTTCAGATTTGAATTGAGCTTCGCATCTCCTCCAATGGAGGATTTAAAAGTTTCTAGAAGGAGCTTGTAGAGAGAAAAGAAGAGCTACTGAGAATCTGTTAAATTGTGAAAATGAAACGATATTCAATGTATTGGGTACTGTTCAATATATATACAATTTCCACTAACTAACTAATATACTAACACTACTAGCTAATGTTGACTTAGCACAATTACACTATTACAAGAAGATAAATACATTAGTCTTAATATATTCATTCAAAATCTCAAAAAGGAAAAATAGCTCCCAACCAGAGAAAATACTCTAGAAAAAAATAGTTCTCAATCTATACTATATTAAAAGCATGAAGGCCATTAGCGAAATGTCATTCGCCTTTTTTAGCCTTTAAAAATAGATTTCACATTAGACAAAATTGTATTTTAGTTATTTTTCTAATATTTAGGACTTTAAAATAAATTAGAATTTGGTTATTGAATCTTTCCTTATTTAAATGATATAGAAAGTATATTTAAGACTTTAAAATAAATATTATTTGGGAGAAGTAAGAGTATTACATCCCCTTTTCCTTATACGTGCTCACGGGCGATTTCCACGTGAAATATGTTTGACGTTCATTGTTCTTATAGGGCAGGTAAATGCCAAGGGAAAGCTTCTATATATTTCTACTAATATTAAAAGAGAGAGCTATGTAATTAATAAATATTTTTCTTAATTGTTGAAGGTAATTTTTAAATATTATACAAAAATTGACGAAAAGAAAATGTTGCTCGATTAGGAAGGCGTTCAAAAATATCTATTTTTTTATATCCCCAACACAAAAATAAATAAATTATTTTTAATATTGAAAATAAATAATTTGTCTTTGAATTAAATAATTAGCAAAGAATTCAACTCTATTCTTTTTCGAGATCATCATATGAGTAAATTATTTTTCAAGTTGATAAAACTCTTTAGGTTCATAAATTTATTTTTGCATGAAGAAAATAGGCTGTGAAAGAAATAAGAAAATAAAGAAAATTAATCATATATTATAGTATTAATTTAATTTGTTACTTGTTTTCAATATTAAGTAACAAAAATAACAATAACTTTCATAAAAAAGTTTTCACATAAACTCTAAGAAAACACAATAAGTCATATAAGAACTTGTGTGAAGCGGATTCTTTTATTTATTGGACTAATTAAAAACTGTCTTAATTATTTCTATTCAGATCTTAATACACATCTTAATATATTCAAATGTGTATTCAGATTTAGATATCTTAATCTTAATACACATCTTAATATTTAGATGTGTATTCAGATTCAGACGTCTTAATCTTAAAAAAACAAACGAGACCTAACACTAGTAAGAGAAAATACTCAGATTTTTTCAAATTTTCTAACTACGCACGTGTATTAATTACGATGAAAGAACCATCTGACTTTTCTTTTCAAACAAAACTTATACTCCCTTCTATTCGCATTAAAACCACACGTTTTAAGAATTTTATAGTTACATAAATAATGTGACGTATTTGTTTGCAATAAATTTTTGAGATATGAAAAATTAACTACAATCAAAAAATAAATATGAAGAAAAAAAGATTTTATTAATAAATTATGAGTACAATTCTGTTTATCCCTTGAATTTTTCTCTGCTGATTATATATGTGATTCGAGGGATAGAACAATGTATTTTTTAAGCGTAGTATGATACGATCTTCTTGAGATGTATTTGAACTCCATGAGAAGATGTTGTGGATCTTCCCGAAGTATTTGATTGACGATAAGTGTCTGGTCGCATTTGATCTCTTTGTGAATATTTCATGAGTTTATGAAATTTTCAAGATGATCTCCATTTTCTAAATGTCTTTTCAAGGAATATGTATCCCTTATATATGTGTAACTTAATGTTAAGCCTTCAAGTTAGGGTTTCAGGTAGAGTTGCCTCCAAGCAACCTAAAAAATTTCTAGGGCCGGGTTTCAGCAGCAAGAATGGACTCGTCTTGTAGTGTTTAATTTAGGACTTACCCAAATTTCGTATGGGCTAATATGTTAAATTTTCGATGTCTACTGTGTTTATATTCACAAATTTTCGTGTCTATTCAAAATTTGCTACATATAAGTAATTTTTTTTTTTTAATCGAAATTCCTCTTTTCACGATGATCCCAAAGGGTGCATTACTGATCATGGGGCACATGAACTAGTTGTCTTCCGATTCAGTTTAGTCATGCGAGATAGACCATGATAAGAAAGTGCAAAAAAGTGCAAATTCTCTAGATATTTTGAAAATACAATATTTAATATATTCTAGATCGAAACAAAGAGCAAACAAAATAATTATATATTGGTCCACATATTACATGAGAAGTAGCAGTCTATTAGTCTGTTTCACGAGGGTAACAGACTAACATGGTTGATACAAAAGGGCAGCTCTTCCTTATCTCCCATTTGGTGCTAAATGGGGTCTCTTCCAGCTATTTGAATGAAATAGTTCAAGAGTTTTCTAACCTGGGAGCTATTTAGTTGTTAACATCTTTTGAAACTTTTCCTCCGTTTGAAATTGCTTTTATATACGGTCAAATCTCTTTATTTGTTCCAAATAATTTTGGCTGTCATAGTGAAGTGCTATTATAAAGAATATATATTATAATATAACATAAAAATCAGTTCCATAAAAGTTTGACTTTTATAGTAAATAATTATTATATAGCGATGTTATAGAGAGGTATGACCGTATGTATTATCAAATAAAGCATTTGGCCAATTTGCAATTTGCATCTCTTATTTGTGACATGTCTTTGTTTCGTTTTAACTTGGGGCGGCTTAATTATGATCATATGTTTGTGTAAGAATTTGAATATTCAATTAAAAAACATAAGATAACGGTTGGAGTGCCTCAGGATCATTTAGAATGCCACTCATTATACAGCGATGAGGTACAAGTGCAGCGCTCTCTAATAAATTTTCTAATGCTGGGAAGCGGTTGGAGAGAAATTTTATTTTGAGTGAGATATGACATGTAATAGCTGAGCGAGGATACTAATTGCTTGTCAAATGGCACCTGTGTAAAATGCTCCTCTCTCCCCTTTCACCTTTACCGTTCCCAGCCCCACCCCTTTTCTCTCTTCCAACTTCTTCTTCTTCGGTTCTTCCTCCATAACTTTTAAAGTTGACTAGGATTTTTTTTTTAATATGTTACTTTGCTTTATATGATATATCAATAATTATGTACCAAAATATTAAAGTACTAGTTTAAAAGAGAGAAAACATCACATTAAAGTTAATGTGTGAACAACTAAATAAACTTAAATTCTTTGAAATTGTGAAAGTTGTATTATAAAATAGAAGGAAAGATGAAATTTTTTTGGGCCAAATTTTTGTTCAAGTTACATTTGAAAACAGTTTAGCCAAAAAACTTTTTTCACATTGTTTTTCTTGCAAAGGATCAAAACCATTTTGAGAAGTGTTAGAATAAAAATAAAAATTAAAAAAGGAAAAAAATGTTAAGAGGGAAAAAGATAAAAAGGAAAAGAAAGGGGAAAACAAGGACCCCTCTTCTTCGTATCTGGTCTCGTCGTCGATAAGAAACGATCCAATTTAATCGGAGCCCTAAATTTTCTCCTCTCTTCAATCCGCTCTTTTCTTTAAAATTTTCAATTTAGCTACTAGTTGGATCTGTTAAAGGATATGTATAATAGACACGATTTCTATACTTTTAATAAAATATGCTTTAATATTTTATGAATCTGATTTTACATTTTTTTTTTTGCTTGTGAGATTTTCTTGATAGGGGTAAAGCTTTATGCTATAAAGTTATGGAGGAAGAAGATGAAAGTGGAAGAGAGAGAAGGGGTGGGGATGGGGAACGGTAAAGGTGAAAGAGGGGATTTTACATTAAATGCGGGCCTCACAGGTGATATTTGGCGAGCAATTAGTACCCTCACTCAACTATTATATGCCATATCTCACTCAAAATAAAATTTCTCGCGGTTGGGCACCTATTTGTGAACGTTTTTGGTTATTATTTTTGAAAGGTGTATGGGTATTTCGAATTTTTTTCAGGCGACAATATTGTTCGATATTGTAGTTAAAGAGGGTTATCCTTTTTTTTTTTTTTTCCAATAGAAATTATGTCTGAATCAATTTGTGCATATCTTGATTATTCCAATAAATACCTTCTGTACGCTTTTTTTCTCTCTGTGCTAAAATTTTGTGGTCTTTTATAATTTTTACTCACTTCATTAACCACTAAATTAAGTCACACCCTTAAATGCATAAAAAATTGTTACTATATTTTATTAACATGGTACAACATGCGATTTAAATCCTCGAGGTCATGTTGTCATTTACCTCCTGTAAATCCTAGCTCATCCTCGCTAAATTTTATTTCTTTCAACTTGCAAAAAGAGTAATAGGTTAGTTTTGTGTCCGTTACTGATCCCATCCTTACGACGAGCACAAGATACATACAGTAGCAGTTTTGACGCAGAGAACTATTAGACGTGGGTAGGGCGGAGAAGAGGGTTTATTCGAATCTCTTTCACTTGTAAATTACACTTGACAAAGATCAAAGTTTTTCTTATGTATATACAGTAGGTGCTGAACCTCTTTGGCCAAACTTCTAGCTTCGCTCGGGATTTCAAGCTTTCGGTTACATCTTGTATTTGCATGACGGAGAAGAGAAAAGAAGACAAATTGTCCTTCGTTGGCTTTGTAAATTTTGAAGGAATTCTACTAGAAAGGAGCATATTATATAGTCAATCCATTACTTCTCGTTTTTCTAGATCATGACATGTTAATTTTGAAACGTTAAAGTTTGGTTGAATAATATTTTCCAAATTTTTTCAACTACAGTTTTTTCAAAACTCGATCAAAAGAATTTACGACAAAAGATTTATCTGCTTATGAAACCAAATATAAATTCAAGGACATGTCTATAATTAGAATCAGTCATTTTGTACATACTGAACATTTAATTCTATCATTCATATTTTAGCTATAAGCTTTCTGTTTCATTGGTGTAAGGAATTTCTTGAACAATAATGTTTTCTAAGTTGGGCAACAAATGACGGTGTACGCTTCTTTGGACGTATCATGTCCATCAATGAATATAAGACCTCTGTTAAAATAAAATAAAAAATAAAAAAAGACAAGTCTACAATATGGGAAAAATAAAAAAGGCAGGTCACTATAATAAACTTGCTCTATATATGTTTGACTTAAAATATTAACGAAAAGTGTTTAAGCAAATCAATCAAATATATGAGAAGAGGTAAATCGTAGCCAACCATAATTAATACCGAATCAGGAATTGAAGCAACTAGACATTAAATTTAATAGAAACAGTGTTCGGGAAGCTTTATTGATTATGAAGATTGACCGTGCCTCTCCTTGGAGAGGTTCAAGGACTATGAGTTTTCTTTCCTTCTTCCAGATCGGGGCCACCTTTCCTTGGAAAGGTTTCGAGAACCTATCGATCTTTGAGCTTCTAGGTCCTTTTCCGGAGAGAAGGAGTGTTCTTTCTTTTTGGAGGGGGAGAGAAATTGAAGATCCAATCTTGACCCATTGGAGAAGCCCCCCTTCTTCCAGATCGGGGCCACCTTTCCTTGGAAAGGTTTCGGGAACCTATCGATCTTTGAGCGTCTAGGTCCTTTTCCGGAGAGACGGAGTGTTCTTTCTTTTCGGAGGGGGAGAGAAATTGAAAGAGAAATTGAAGATCCAATCTTGACCCATTGGAAAATCCCCCCTTCTTCCAGATCGGGGCCACCTTTCCTTGGAAAGGTTTCGGGAACCTCTCGATCTTTGAGCTTCTAGGTCCTTTTCTGGAGAGAAGGAGTGTTCTTTCTTTTCGGAGAGGGAGAGAAATTGAGATCCAATCTTGACCCATTGGAGAATCCCCCCTTCCGAAATAACTCCCTTTCCTTATTTATAATCGGGAACCTTTCACCCCTCGACCCCTCCCAGGGTCGACCATGTCGAGGGGTCGACACTCCCCTTACGGGAGGGGGTCGACCATAATGCATACTCCGTCGTTAATGCGGATGGGACGAGGTTAGGCCCACTTAGTCATTGTTCTGGGGACTGCTTTAGAGACGAGGTCGTTAGCACGACGGTTGAGTGGTCAGATTTCTTGTCAATACAGTTATTCCCTCCGTTCGTCGAGGTTGTACCTTATCAGCCTCGACAGACGGACTATATGTCAATGTGATCGTATTGGGAGTCTGGTTCGTGTTCCCTTGATAGCATCAAGAGTTCCGAGACAGCATAGAGGGTGTTGATCGGCACCTTCACACCGTTGCGATGGTTTTAGGAGACGAGGTGACGACTGATGAATGGGGCGTCGCCTCATGTGAACAGTCATCACGGCACTTGACAGTTATAGTGGCGCACGTTCCCGAGGAACCGAATCCTTTTTCATGATCGGTCGACTTCTAATGGTGACCGTTGGATTTCGCGCTTGGGAAATTCGTGTCCTATAAATTGATTGAACTTTTCATTTGGACATTTATATTTTCTTTCTTGCTTTTTTTCGAGAGGATTTCTGAAATATCCATCCCTTGGGCATTTTGAGCTCTTTCTGTGTTTTTCCTCTCGCAACCTTCTTCTAATTCTTCTGTTTTCTCGATAAATCTTCCCTCCTCTTTTTTCAGTCAACAATGGCGGGAACTTCATCTCGCGACAATTTTCCGGCCATCCTGCCGACAATCGTGGATCATGCTCCGGCAGAGGGGGATGTGGACTCGGTGGAGAGCGAAGCAATCCCCTCCGTGGATGAGATTCTGCTCCGCGCGGGGAGGGTGGTGGAGGACTTTAGCGCTGACGGTGGCAGGGAATATTCTGGCGTTGAATCCATTATGGGGGAGCCGGAAATAAAGGAGCTGAGGGAGAGATGGGGCGTCCCCAGCTACGTCAAGATAGTGTCCGCCGAAAGGAATGACCGGGTTCAAATAGAACGCCCCGGATACTGCTCGTTCTATGAGTACCCCTTCATTGTCGGGTACACATTACCGCTCCTGATGCTAGTGGTCGACTTCTGTCACTACTACGAGGTGTGCCCCGCCCAGATATCCCCGTACCTGTATAAGCTCTTTCTCATGTTCATCAAATATGCGGAGCTGGCAGGCCGTGAGGTCACCTTGAGGCATGTGCTTAGCCTGTTCGCCCCCCAGAGGATCCGGGTTACCATGATCCATGCTCGCCATCGTGGGTCAAGAGGGTTGGTAGTGGGTATGGACGACCGTACCAACCGCCGCTTTGCTGAAAATTTCTTCTTCGTGCGGACAGAGCATCTTGTGGCGGATCCTACCAACTTCTCGGCGGTGTGGAACTTTGCCCATGAGCATCTACTTTTGGCCGCTGAGATTCATTTCGGTCTTTCTTTCCTTATGCCTTGTGTTACTTGTAGACTTATTTTTGATGTTTTGCATCCGACAAGGCGCCGCCACCACCTTTGGAAGGGATCCGGGATTGGGTAGAGGCCGTTCTACCCCGCACAGCGGGGATACGTACGTGGGAGTTGTTCCACCTAAGGCATGTGCGCAGGCCCCTCACAGGTGAGACCACCTTCTTTCTCTCCGACCTTTTTGTTCATCTATCATTTCTTGACCTTTGCTTGTTGTGATTAGGGAGGGTTTGCAGAACTAGGGCTCCTCAGTTGGGGTTCCGTCGTCCTGGCACGGCCGCTCGGATCAGTGTTCCAGCTGTAGTTTGTCCCTCGTCGAGGGTGGAATCTGTGGAGTCGGTGGCTTTTACCGACCCGGCACGGGCCGTTCCTCGGGATGAAGGCCCATCTGGTGTTGTTCGTCCGCAAGCTGAGTCGTCGTCGACTGGGAAGGAGGACGGGCTGCCAAAAAGGCGAAGAGTGGGATTTGAGATGGCTCCCCCAATGGTGATTAACTTGGACTCTCCTCCGGCAGACCAGGGAGGGGGCATTATCACAGGGTCTGATGTAGAGGCGGAACCCACTATCGATGCTATTCCTGCGATTCAGAGCCCGAAGGACTCCGCTGCTGCTGTGCCTCAAACGGAAGTTCCTGCTGTCGATGTAGCAAATGATCAGCCCTTGGAGACCACCGCTGTGACCTTGGTCGAGCCGTCGTCGTCTTCGATAGGTCTTGTTTCACCATCGGCGGCAGAGAGGGGGAAGAGTGTGATGGTGGACAAGTATTAGTCTGAGTCTGACCTGGATCCTGACGACATTCGAATGTTTGAAGGGGGCATCACCCGTTCGGTGATCCATGCGGAGGGGCCGGCTCGCATCGTTAATGTTCCCGCAGATATGAACCTGTTGGCCCAAGGGGGTGAGTTGGTGGAGCAGTTCAGCCTGCGCCTGCTGTGTTCCGAGGATGAGAATGAGTCCTTGAGAGAGGTTACAGACGTCGCCGTGATGGAAGAAGTGGCCGTGATGGGCTTGCGGGTATGTTATACGACTTTTAACTCATCGATCCTATGGTATGGGACGGTCATTTTCCTAACTACTCTTTGGTTTTGCAGTCGTACATACTGGAAGTGGAGAATATCCACCGGTCAAACGTTCGGTCGAGGATCTTTTTACGGATGTTGGAGAAGTATTGTCGTTATCATGATAGGTGCCGTGAGCTGCACGAACGGTTGAGAAATGATCCTCGCAGCCGGGAGTTGGTCGAGGAGTTGGAGCAGAAGGACCGCGAGCTACTGCATGTGATGCGCAGCATGAGTGAGCTCGAGGAGCGGATTCGTATCAAGGACGAGGAGCTTGAAGTGGCAAGGGGTGTTGCTGCCGAGTGCGAGTATCTGGAGGGTAAGGTGCGGGGGCTAAAGCTGGAGGTGGAACAAAGCCGGACCTGGATTGTGGAAATTGAGGCTGAGTGGGGGGCGAAGTTGACTGCCTTGGAGGGTCAGGTTACCGACCTGGAGCACGTGGAGAGGGACGCATCAACGAGGGCGGTAGCCTTTGAGGCAGTGGTTCGCATTTAGGAGTCTCAATGAGAGTCGGAGAGTGATGCTGCGGCCCTGAAGGAGGCGAGGCTTGAAGAGCGGATTGGCGAGATTGACCAGGAGGCCCAAGGTTTGTCAGACCGGGTTGCTATTTTGGAGGAGGAGAACCAGCGCCTGAGGGATTTGGCCGGACCAGCTCGTGTCGGCGTTCATCCTAAGAATCACGATCTTTGGGTCTATGCTGAAGCCCAGCTCGACATTTTCAAGAACTTGTTGGAGGATGGCGTTGTGTCTGCGGAGGCCGTAGAGGGGGGCGTCAGAAGGCCCGCGAAGCAAGAGCCAGCTGTGTCTATGATATGGGGACGCCCGAGGCTGATGACGGTACCCGCGATGGCGGTGATGGTGGCCTTGATGGAGGTGGATATTACGACGGCGATGTCGGCGCCACGTGAAGAAGTGATTCTGTTGTGTTGGTTTTTACTTTGGTTACGCCGATGGCAGTTTATTTGTTTGCTGTTTCTCTTTTTTCTTTTATTTGACTCTTTGGCCGGCCTTGACCGGGTGTAAGCGGCGTTGGCCCGCATTTCTGCCCCTATTAATAAAGGATTCTTTCTTTTTCTATCGTTATCTGCGTTACATGGGCATGCTCCTTATCGATTTGTGATCCGGCCGCGGGCGGTAGATGGTTGTCTTTGCCTCAGGCGAGGTCTGGTTATAGTGTTCTGATGGCGAAGGTGCTTAACCTGAGTCCCCATTCGAGTGAGGTCGAACTATACTATTTTGATGGCGAAGGCACTTAGCCTAAGTCCCAGTTCGAGCGAGGTCGAACTGTACTATTTTGACGACGAAGGCACATAACCTAAGTCCCAGTTCGAGCGAGGTCGAACTTTACTACTTTGATGATGAAGGCACATAGCCTGAGTCCCAGTTTGAGCGAGGTCGAACTGTGCTATTTTGATGGGGAAGGCACATAACCTGAGTCCCAGTTCGAGCGAGGTCGAACTATACTACTTTGATGGCGAAGACACATAGCCTGAGTCCCAGTTCGAGCGAGGTCGAACTGTACTGTTTTGACGATGAAGGCACATAGCCTAAGTCCCAGTTCGAGCGAGGTCGAACTGTACTATTTTAATGGCGAAGGCACATAGTCCGAGTCCCAATTTGAGCGAGGTACCACTTTGATTGCAAAGGCACTTAGCCTGAGTCACAGTTCGAGCGAGGTCGAACTGTACTATTTTGATGGCGAAGGCACATAGCCTGAGTCCTAGTTCGAGCGAGGTCGAACTGTACTATTTTGATGGCGAAGGCACTTAGCCTAAGTCCCAGTTCGAGCGAGGTCGAACTGTACTACTTTGACTGCAAAGGCACATAGCCTGAGTCCCAGTTCGAGCGAGGTCGAACTGTACTATTTTGATGGCGAAGGCACTTAGCATGAGTCCCAGTTCGAGCAAGGTCAAACTGTACTATTTTGATGGCGAAGGCACTTAGCCTAAGTCCCAGTTCGAGCGAGGTCGAACTGTATTTTTTTGACGACGAAGGCACATAGCCTGAGTCCCAGTTCGAGAGAGGTTGAACTGTACTACTTTGATAGCGAAGGCACATAGCCTGAGTCTCAGTTCGAGCGAGGTCGAACTATACTGTTTTGACGATGAAGGCACATAGCCTGAGTCCCAGTTCGAGCGAAGTCGAACTGTACTACTTTGATGGCGGAGGCACTTAGCCTGGGTCATATGTTGCATTCGCATTGCATTCGTGTGCTTGATTATGGCATTCCGATTTTCCCAGGTTGATTTTTGACTTCTTGCTTGCGGCGCTCTTGCGTCGGTTTCTGGCCTGACACGGCGGGGAACATGAGTGGGAGTTCCGGCGAAAGGTGGTTTCTCCATCTACTCTGTTTGGCACGTTTCCGTCGACCCTGGTTTGACTCGAGCTATACTCTTGATGCTTTTCCATTGATTCGGGAAGAACTAAAAGTTTTCGCTAAGAAATCCCCACAGACGACACCAAATTGTTTGACTTAAAATGTTAACGAATAGTGTTTAAGCAAATCAATCAAATATATGAAAAGAGGTAAATCGTAGCCAACCATAATTAATACCGAATCAGGAATTGAAGCAACTAGACATTAAATTTAATAGAAACAGTGCTCGGGAAGCTTTATTGATTATGAAGATTGACCCTGCCTCTCCTTGGAGAGGTTCAGGGACTATGAGTTTTCTTTCCTTCTTCCAGATCGGGGCCATCTTTCCTTGGAAAGGTTTTGGGAACCAATCGATCTTTGAGCTTCTAGGTCCTTTTTCGGAGAGAAGGAGTGCTCTTTCTTTTCGTAGGGGGAGAGAAATTGAAGATCCAATCTTGACCCATTGGAGAAGCCCCCCTTCTTCCATATCGGGGCCACCTTTCCTTGGAAAGGTTTCGGGAACCTATCGATCTTTGATCTTCTAGGTCCTTTTCTGAAGAGAAGGAGTGTTCTTTCTTTTCGGAGGGGGAGAGAAATTGAGAGAGAAATTGAAGATCCAATCTTGACCCATTGGAGAAGCCCCCCTTCTTCCAAATCGGGGCCACCTTTCCTTGGAAAGGTTTCGGGAACCTCTCGATCTTTGAGCTTCTAGGTCCTTTTCCGGAGAGAAGGAGTGTTCTTTCTTTTCGGAGGGGGAGAGAAATTGAAGATCTAATCTTGAACCATTGGAGAAGCCCCCCTTCCAAAATAACTCTCTTTCTTTATTTATAATCGGGAACCTTTCACCCCTCGACCCCTCCCAGGGTCAACCATGTCGAGGGGTCGACACTCCCCTTACGGGCGGGGGTCGACCATAATGCATACTTCGTCGTTAATGCGGATGGGATGGGGTTAGGCCCACTTAGTCATTGTTCTGGGGACTGCTTTAGAGACGGGGTTGATACCGCAACGGTCGAGTGGTCAGATTTCTGGCCAATACAATATATGCATCAGTAAATGAATAAATAAATAAAATAAAACTATTTAAGTTCAAATTATGCGGGGGGAACAAATTGATGAACTTCATTGCTGGAGAAATTGACATCTTTAAATTAAGGTCGTCATCTCTTTCTGGCATGATATTATGTCATAAGTCCGAAATTTTCTTCTAGACTTTTAGGTGTCGATGAGATTTTTATTTTGACTTTTAGTATCACAAATTATAGACTAATCTATTTGTTGACGATATTGTTTGACTTAAAATGTTAATGAACATTGTTTAAGCAAATCAATCAAATATATGAGAAGAGGTAAATCGTAATCAAAGATAATCGACTCTAGAGTATGAATAATCTTTCGTGGTTTGGTGATTCGGAGCCGTTAATGGACAAAGTTATCTGATAATGTTATAGATATCAAAGATATCGGTTTCCAAAGAGAGAGGGAGATTAAGAGATAGAGAACGTACATTAACTGAAGATACATTAACTGAAGATAAAGTGCACGTTACAGAGGGACCGACATGATCACATGGTCGTCCCTCCAATTAATTTGGGGTCGTCCCTTGAGCCCGACCTTTGTCCATGCAACAGGCCGTGACCATTTTGGGGACGGGGTCGGTCAAACTCGACCCCGTATAGTTAGTCCCTCCGCTCATCGAGGTCGCAGTACGAGGCATCCTTGATGGGCGGAATTGATAGCCTCGTTCTTTAGGGAGTTTAACCCCATCAGAGACCTATGACGTGACACATAGGGGGCGGTCATAATGACTACCAGGCTATCGAAACGTGACGCCTCCCCAGTGTGATGTCAGCACTTGCAGAGGTCATCATTACGCATATTTTTGAGGTAGGAGCCTACCAATTTCGGCTCTTGGTTTCCCGCGCTGGTTCAAATTCTGACTCTTCGATCCTTGAGCTTCCTTATCCTTATAAATAGGGGAGGGGTTTGATTTACCTGGAACCTTTGATCAATTGCACTCTCTTCCCAATGAAAATTTATTTTCCCGGTGTGTTTTTCTTGACCGAGAATCCTCCTTCTCGATATCGTGCGTAAATCCTCCGTTAGTGTCTACGCCATGCCTAAACCTCGCCGTAGGATGAATCCGGCAGCTGCAACATCGGACCCATCATCGCCCTCTAATGGTGGTGCGGCAGAGGGGGAAGAGGACATGAGCCCTCTAACCGTGGAGGCGTTGCTCCCTCAACGTATCTCATTGCGGAGTGATTTCAACAAGGACTCCATCACTCCGATTCTGGAGGTCTCCAAGTCATCACAGAACCACCTGGATAACCTCCGTATCAAATATAACATACCGGCGTACGTAGAGATGGTCCCTACCGGAGACGATCAGGTGACCGTTCAGAGGCAGGGATTCTACGCATTTTATGAGTACCCATTCACAATTGGCTACAACATTCCCCTCTTTCCATTGAAAGGAGCCCGGCCCAGCTCATGTCGTACACGCTGAAGATGCTCCGGCTGATGACCACGTATGCGGAGTTGGCGGGGTGCAGCATTACGGTCCACCATTTCTTACAACTGTTCTGTGCCTCTTATATGAGGGGGACCATGGTACATTTACGAGGTCGTGGCACAAGTGGCTTAGTGGTCAAAACTGATGATCGGCCTAGCTGCGGATTTTGGCGTAGATACTTTTTTATCAGGACCGAGCACCTGGTCTTCAACCCCGTTGGGTTCCCGGAGAGGTAGAACCCAATACGTAAGTGTCACCATCTGTTATGTTGTTTTGTTTTTGGCTGCTGTTGCTCTGACCCTTTGTGCTACAGCTATGGCTCACCCACCTCGACCTGTTGCCAACCTTAGGGGGTGGGCAGCTGGTTTACTGCCCCACGCGGAAAATATACGTACTTGGCAGGCTTTCATGGAATGCTACGGCCCAAAAGTCCCTTCAGGTAAACTTTCGCTTCTTTATCGTGCACAATTCGCGATCCCATCTGTTCGTCCCCTCTTTACGCAGCTTCTTTTGCAAAAGGTCGTGAGGCTTCGAGGAAGAAGGCGACGACATCTATTTCAAAGCGGGCTAAGGCTGCCCCAGTCGATCGAGATATACTGGTAGAGTCTCTTCGAGGGAATCCTTCTCCTACCCCTTTGTAGGGGGCCACCTTTAAGACTATAGTGATGTGGGAGCCGACGCCATCGACACGGGCCCCCCTCCCAGTTGACGAACCTTCTAATGATGAGGAGTCCCCAAAGAGGAAATGGAGGACTGATAAGGGTAAGGCAGTGGAGACCGAGGATAGGAATGAGGTGCGCCTACCTTAGCTGACGCCCAGACCTGTGTTCATGGCTGACGCCATTCTCTCGGGGATGTCGACTCATCAGACCACCCCAAATGCTAACCCCGCATGGGTTATCGGGGGAGAACCTTCGACCCCTGTTGGGGGCCTAGCGGTGTGGCAGAAGGGTCGGATTTTGACATTGCTCAGGATGACATCGACGAGTTCTTGGGCGGTCTAACCCATGTGGAAATGGCGATGGATGGTTCTGACCATCGCATTACGATCCCGGCGAGTTTTAACCTCCTGTCAAACAGTGAGTAGGCCGCTTTGGCCTTTACTCTATTATGTGTTGCTCCTGAAAGGAGGCCGCTCAGTACGGTAGACGACATGGGCTATCCCGTAGAGTGTCGGGCATGGCCTTACAGGTACCTTTTACTCCCTTGTGTTATTGTCGGGCAGGTTTAGGGTGTGTTTGCTCAATTACTCTTTCTTACAGACCCTCGTACTGGAGGCGGAGAGAGGACGCCGTGAATGGAAGCGGACTGCCCTTTTTAAAAGGATGTTAAAGAAATATAGGAAGTACCGCTCGAAACATCGAGCGGAGACTGGTGGGGGCAGTCCCAGTCAGAGCATGGGGGAGCCAGCCTGGAGGCGGCAGATAGCGAGCTGATGAGGGTCGTGGCCCACAATAGTGAGTTAGAGGAGCTTCTTAGGTCCAAGGACGATGAGCTCGAATTGAGCCGGGGAGTGGCAGCGGAGAACGCCGAACTGCAACGAAGAGTGGCGGAGTTAACTACCGAGCTTGATGCTAAGGCGGCAGAGATTCGCCGGCTTTCAAGACCCTCTGCTTCTCGCCCTTCGCCTGTACAGATTGCACGTCGTGACGCGCACGAGATGTAGATTTTTGCAGAGGCTAAGGTCGATGTGTACAGTGAGCTACACGCTGCGGGCTAGGCTACCGAGGAAGAAGTACAGAGACGAAGGGATGAGGCTCGTGCCGCCCGTGAAGCATGTGGTTACGACTCCGACTCTCACGATGGAGGTGGGTCGGCTTCCGACGAAATCAATCATCTTGAGTCTGGCTCTTGGTATAATGATTTCTACCCTTTGGGGGCAATGGGTGACCTTGACCATGTGTATATATGTACATTTTTTGTTTGTACAGCGTATTATGACCTGCCTGAGGGGGCAAGTGTAAATGTAATTTTTGTTATAATATAACCCCCCCCCTTTTTTCTATTGCTTCGTTTATTCTTTGTATTGCTCAGTTTTGGCAGAGATCCTTTTGTTTGTCGAGTTGTCGTGTCGTAGTTTGACTGGGGTCGACCAGCGTTATCTCGAGGGCGAAGGCACTTACCCTGAGTCCCAGTTCGAGTGAGGTCAAACTGTACAATTCTGAAAGTGAAGGTATAGCCTGAATCCCAGTTCAAGCGAGGTCGAACTGATGTCGATGGCCTTAGCCATTGGAAAGTTGCTTTGACTGTTGTCGGAGTAACACCCGTCGTGGTTCGAGCGAGGTTGAACTGGTATCGATAGCCTTAGCCATTGGGAGGTTGCTTCGACTATCATCGGAGTAACACCCGTTGTGGTTCGAGTGAGGTCGAACTGATGTCGATGGCCTTAGCGATTGGGAAGTTACTTCGACTATCGTCGGAGTAACACATGTTATGGTTCGAGCGAGGTCGAACTGATGTCGATGGCCTTAGCCATTGGGAAGTTGCTTCAACTATCGTCAGAGTAACACCCGTTGTGGTTCGAGCGAGGTCGAATTGATGTTAATGGCCTTAGCCATTGGGAAGTTACTTCGAGTATCGTCGGAGTAACACCCGTTGTGGTTCGAGCGAGGTCAAACTGATGTCGATGGCCTTAGCCATTGGGAAATTGCTTCGACTGTCATCAGAGTAACACCCATTGTGGTTTGAGCGAGGTCGAACTGATGTCGATGGCCTTAGCCATTGTAAAGTTACTTCGACTATCGTCGGAGTAACACCCGTTGTGGTTCGAGCGAGGTCGAACTAATGTCGATGGCCTTAGCCATTGGGAGGTTGCTTCGACTGTTGTCGCAGTAACACCAGCCGTGGTTTGAGCAAGGTCAAACTGATGTCGATTGTTTTCTTGCTCGTGTGATGGAGATATTTATTCATTCAATGGAGATCTTTATTCATTCAATGGAGATTTTCATTTATACAATGGAGATCTTTATTCATGGAATGGAGATCTTTATTCATTCAATGGAGATCTTCGTTTATACAATGGAGATCTTTATTCATGCAATGGAGATCTTTATTCATTCAATGGAGATCTTCATTTATACAATGGAGATCTTTGTTTATATAATGGAGATCTTTGTTTATACCATGGAGATCTTTGTTTATACAATGGAGGACAATGCTCGCATGATGGAGATACTAGGACTGTCCCTTCACCATGTTGGCCTATGGGCCGTGCAGGTGGGCTGACCTGGGGGACGCATGCACTTTGTTCTATCGAGCATCTCATTCGTCGCCTCGTTAAAAACCTTCTTGAGAAAATCCAATTGGGACAAAACTCGGACAAGGGAAAAAGAGTACGACTTGGGAGACACCTTTCGGAAGTGGAAGTGCTTGAGATGGGTGATATTCCAATTGTTCTGGAGTAACCTTCCCTCCATCGTTTCTAGTTGGAATGCTCCTTTGCTAGCTGCTGCCGTAACTTTGTATGGCCTGTCCCAGTTGGTCCCTAACTTTCATGTGTTCGGGTCTTTTGATGACAGTGTTTTGGCTTTGAGAACATAGTCGCCGACTTTAAGCGGTCTCACCTTGGCTTTCCTATTGTAGTATCTTTCCGCTTGTTGTTTTTGGGCGGCCATTCTTATGTGGGCCATGCCTCTCCGTTCCTCGACCTCGTCTAGGTCTTGTAACCTGCTGGCGTCGTTGTCTGTTCCACTGGTGTGTGAGTATCTCAGACTGGGTTCTCCGATCTCGACGGGTATGACGGCATCGGTTCCATAGATTAGTGAATAAGGTGTCTCTCCCATGCTGGATTTGGGCGTAGTTCGGTATGCCCATAATACCTCGGGTAATAACTCGGGCCATAGCCCTTTGGCTTCTTCGATCTTCTTCTTTAATATGTTTAGTATTGTTTTGTTTGAGGATTTGGCTTGGCCGTTAGCAGCAGGATGATACGGGGTAGAGAGTATCCGCTTGATGTGCTATTTCTCGAAGAAGTCGATTGTCTTTTTGCCGATGAATTAGGGTCCGTTGTCGCAGCAGATCTCTTTGGGGCTGCCGAAATGGCATATGATATTTTTCCATATGAATACGATTACCTCTTGTTCGCGTATTTGCGCGTACGCACCTGCTTCGATCCATTTAGAAAAATAGTCAGTTAAAACTAACAGAAAGTGTACCTTTCCTCGTCCAGCCGGTAGAGGGCCAATTATGTCCATTCCCCATTTTATGAATGGCCACAGCGAAGTAACCGAATGGAGGAGTTCCCCTGCCTGGTGGATCATAGAGGCAAACTTCTGGCATCGTTCGCACCTTCGAACGTAGCCTACTGCCTCTTTCTTCATGGTGGGCCAGTAGTAACCGGCGCGTATGAGGCACCGGACTAGAGCGCGGTTCCCCGTATGGCCACCATAATGGCCCTCGTGAACTTCTTCTAGCACTTGCCTCGTCTGGTGTGGCCCGAGACATTTAGCAAGGGGACCATCGAACGTCTGCTTGTAGAGCTCATGGTTTATGAGGCTGTAGCGGGCTGCTTGTACTCAAAGTTTCTTAGCTTCCTTTTTGTCCTGTGGGAGTGTCCCGTCCTTTAGGTAGGATACAAACGAGTTGCGCCAGTCCCAAGTTAAACTTAATGAGAGTACCTCAATGTGGTTGATAGCTGAATGGAGCAGAGTGACCACGTTTTCTCTATTGATATTTTTGGTGGTTGCGGCTAGTTTTGCTAGGCTATCTGCCTTGACGTTCTGTCCCCGAGGAATCTGCTCGAAACGACATTCGTCGAACTCCAGCATCAGCTTGCGAGTTTCTAACTGGTATTTTTGTAGCCTTTGTTCCTTAATTTGGTAGGCTCCGGTGACCTGATTTACTACGAGCTGGGAGTCACAATGGAGGATGATCTGACGGGCCCCATATTTGATAGCCAGCTTCATACCTGCAATTACAGCCTCATACTCGGCTTCGTTGTTAGTCATTTCAGGTCATCGTATAGACTGGCAAATTACTTCTCCCGTAGGGACTTCGAGGACGAGTCCTAGTCCCGATCCCGAGGCGTTTTCGGCGCCGTCGGTGTAGAGGGTCCACAGGTCGATGTTTGCAGAGGCCTGGAGGGCCTCTTGTTCTACCTCCGGCAATATTCCCATACTGAAGTCGGCGACGAAGTCGGCAAGTACCTACGACTTGATGGCGGTTCTCGGCTGATAGGTTATGTCATGCTCGTTGAGCTCTATGGCCCATTTGGTGAGCCTTCCTGAGAGCTCAAGTTTGTGTAGGATGCCCCTTAGGGGGAAGGTTGTTATCACCTTTATGGGGTGGCACTGAAAGTAGGGTCTAAGCTTTCGTGAAGCTATGACTAATGCCAAAGCCAACTTCTCGAGGTGCGGATACCTCGTTTCGGTATCTATCAATGTTTTGCTGATATAGTAAATCGGAGATTGCGTACCTTTGCGCTCGCGAACTAGGACGGCACTGACGGCGACTTCTAATACCGCCAGATAGACGAGTAGGCATTCGCCGGGATTTGCTTTGACGAGCAAGGGTGGTGAAGATAGATATTCCTTCAGTTTCTTTAATGCTTCGATGCATTCTTCATCCCATTCCAACCCTTGATCTTTCTTTAATACATTGAAGAATTTGTGGCACCTGTCTGAGGATCGTGAGATGAATCTCGACACAGCGACTATTTGCCCGGTTAGTTTCTGCACCTGCTTCTTGCTACTCTAGACTGCTGGTATCGTTTTTATGGCTTTGATCTGATCTGGATTGACTTCGATGCCTCGCTGGGATACGAGAAAGCCCAGGAAATTTCCAGAAGACACACCAAAAGCACACTTTTCTGGGTTTAGCTTCATCCCGTATCATCTTAGTATCTCAAAGGCTTGTTTTAAATGGTTGATGTGATCCTCCTTTTTGGCCGGCTTTACTAGCATGTCGTCAATGTATACCTCCATTGTCTTGTCGAGCTGTTCTTTGAACATCTTGGTGATTAGCCTTTGGTACGTTGCGCCGGCATTTTTGAGCCCGAAGGGCATCACCTTGTAGCAGTAAGTCCCTTGGTGGGTGATAAAAGTTGTTTTTTCCTGGTCCTTATCGACCATCAGGATCTGGTTGTAACCAGAATAGGCATCCAAGAAGCTTAGCAGCTCGTGTCCGGCTATTGCATCTATCAGCTGATTGATATAAGGTAATGGGAAGGAATCCTTTGGGCATGCCTTGTTCAAGTTAGTGAAATCCACGCACATCCTCCATTTCCCGCTTTTCTTTTTGACTGTGACCACGTTGGCCACCCACTGGGGGTACTTCGACTCTCTAATGGACCCGTTGGCTAGTAGCTTATCTACTTCTTCGCTGACCGACTCATTGATTGTGGCATTGAACTTTCTCCTTACCTGCCGCACGGGCGGATAGAGTGGGTCGAGGTTGAGCTTGTGAATGGCGATGTCTTTTGGTATCCCTGGCATGTCAGAGTGGGAGAAGGCGAACAGACCTGCATGGTTAGTTAGGAATTCATGGAACTTACCTGGGTCGGAGAGGTTATGCCCGATGTAGGCTTTTTTGAGCTGTCAGTACTATCCAACATAATAGGGTCAAGGTCCTCTACGATCGCTTTGCGGGCCTCCATGATGTTGGGGTCCCTGATGCCTTCCGTTGTTGAGGTGAGTTTGATCCCCGACACTGCTGATTGCTATGCTTCCGCACTTGACCCTTTCAGTTGCTTGGTGTGAGTGCAATCTTGGGCAATGCGGTAACATTCTTGGGCGGTACGTGGCTCTCCTTGGATATAGAATATTCCCCATGGGGTGGGAAATGTGATTACCTAATAGAGGCTCGAGGGGACGGCTCGCTTGGCGTGTATCCATGGACGTCCTATGATGACGTTGTAAGTCGTTTCTTGGTTCATGATGTGGAAGGTGGTGAACTTGACGTGGTTGATTGTCGAATCATCACCGCCGCCGACAATCATCTGTATGGTTCGTGTCGGGGACAGTGGTTTTGACGGCCCTTGGGATTGATCGCGTCCCCTGGCGAAGTTGGCTCTCCCTTTGCCGCTAAGCAGCTCCTTCAGGTATCCCTAGTTCAGCATCCTGACTACTTCTTGTCGTAGGCCTACGCAGTCTGGTCCTGTGTCCCCGTTTCTGGTGGAACTCACACAGGACATTTGATTTTCTCGCTCTAGGCTTTGATTTCATTTTTGGCGATCAGTGTACCTTCGAGCCTAGCTTCTCCAGTGCGTATACTATCTCTGAAGGTGAGACAAAAGTTATGAGCGGATAATAATGGAGACATACCTCTTTCATTACGGAGCGTAGCGGTATGTCATTGCAAGGAGTCCTGGTGTCTCGGAGGAGGTGGGTTAGGGGCTCTAACGTAGGGATGATGCCTTTCTCTGTTAAACCATGGGAATGGTCCCGTCGCCCGTCGTTGCGTCGATCTCTCCTGATTTCCGTCTGTACCGACGTCAGCCACTGGGTCGGACCGTTAAGATCGTCCTCGTCTGCCCTTACCTCTGCACAGTAGGCGTTGTGGATCTCCTCCCACGTTGTGAGGGGATACTTCATGAGTCGGCTGAGTAGTTTCTTGGTTGCTTTCGACCTGTCCCTGCTCAAACCATTTTGGAAGGCGGCAACTGCCATTCCCTCTGATACGTTAGGCAGGCTCATTCTTACTATGTTGAATCGTGCCATGAAGTCCCTAAGCTATTCGCCTATCATTTGTCGTATCGCAAATATGTCATTAACTCTTGCTTCGGCCTTCTTTTCCCCTGCATGGGCGGTAGCGAATTTGTTCGCCATTTCCTTGAAAGTTGATATCGACCTAGCTGGCAGTTGCGAATACCATGTTAACGCCCCTCCGATCAGGGTTTCTCCGAACTTTTTGAGCATCACGGACGGCACCTGCTCCTTTGACAAGTCATTTCCTTTCACATCGGTTACGTAGTGGATCAGATGATCTTCTGGGTCCGTGGTCCTGTCATATATTCTCAAATATGGGGCATTTTGAAGGTTTTTGGGATCGGGTGAAGGGCGGCTTCCTCGCTGTATGGTTGTTCGATGAAATGTCCTATGTCACATTTTGGTAGTAATTTTGGCACACCGGGCATTTTGTCTACCCTTTCCCGGTGCTCTTTCATTTGGTCACGGAGTTCCTTATACTCATTCTCTATTTCTTCCATTTTTCTGAGGATGGTTGCAAGTGCATCGTCGCTTATGATATTTGTATGAGCACGGCTCGTCCGCATAGTGCTTGGTTCATCGGCGGCTGTGGTAGTTGCTGTCGCTGGAAAATCTCTGGGGTTTCCCGAAGACGGTTTCTCGAGCAAGCCGCTCAGGGGTTTTGTCAGTCATTCCTCCACTAATTTTATGACTACTGGGGGTGTTTCCTTTACTGCGGATGTCGAAGTCCCCTTCTCATGCAGGATCATTAGATCTTCGAGTGAGGAGGGCGATATATTTTCCTCCGGAAGACTGCTCGGTGTTGCGTTTGAAACATCTTTTCTACTGGCCTCATTGAGGGGACCTATCAGGTTGGTTGAGATATCGGCTATCATCTTTAGCTTAGATTCTCTGTCTGCCATTTCTGGTTCTACTGAGTTTGGGGGATAATGATCGTTGTTCTTCATACTCTAGATGTGAACTATGACTTTGATTCTCGATATCCCCACAGACGATGCCAAATTGTTTGACTTAAAATGTTAACGAACAGTGTTTAAGAAAATCAATCAAATATATGTTAAGAGGTAAATCGTAATCAAAGATAATCGACTCTAGAGTATGAATAATCTTTCACGGTTTGGTGATTCGGAGCCGTTAATGGACAAAGTTATGTGATAATGTTATAGATATCAAAGATATCGGTTTCCAAAGAGAGAGGGAGTTTGAGAGATAGAGAAAGTAAGAATGTTGTTGATTAAAGAAACCAATCTGCCATTACACAGTTGGGAACCCCCCTTATATAGCGGAGGGATTTCCCCTTTTTCTCCTACTTAACGGATAAAGATAAAATACACAAACTGAAGATAAAGTGCACGTTACAGAGGGACCAACATTATCACATATTCGTCCCTCCAATTAATCTGGGGTCGTCCCTTGGGCCCGACCTTTGACCATGCGACAGGTCTACCACGACCCTAGTTCACCGACTGTGAACATGTCATGACGGCACCTAGTCCCCACGACCAGGTAAGCCTAATATTGCGGAAGTATAATAATTGTGGAAAAATAAAGGAGACCAAATTAAATAACTAAAAAACATTGTACTGAATGCCGCTCGGCATGTACAACTCAATAACACAAGTTCAAAACAATTCCCAAAACCCGGAAACTCACGGACAACACAGGCTACAGAAGTGTATAGTAAGGGCTTCAAACTCCAGAATATCTAACAACCGGAAGAAAGAAAACTAAGTACTAAATATAGAGTAATAGGGAGACTCGTTGGTCTGCGGATGCAGCAGATCTACCTCGAAGTCTCTGTAGTCCTCCTGCCTCACTAATAGTGCGCCTGAGTAGAGGTACCTAAGTGATCTGCACATGAGAAAAAAAAACATGCGCGGGAAGGGCATGAGTACACCACAACGGTACTCAGTAAGTGCCAAGCCTAACCTGGTGGGGTAGTGACGAGGAAGGTCAGGGCCCTACTTAGATAAAACAAAATGAATAATAAGATAACAGAAGCAGTTTAAATAAAGTCTACAGCAAGAATCTAACCCAGATAAATAAGGAAGAACAGTAATAGAAAGCAAATGTAACAATACAAGGAATACTGCTCTCAACAAGGAATAATAGTCGGGGATCTCTTGGTATCTCGAGGATCTCTTGGTATCCTCATCATGTGCACCCGGGATCTCTTGGTATCCCGAGGATCTCTTGGTATCCTCATCATATACACCAGGGATCTCTTGGCATCTCGAGGATTTCTTGGTATCCTCATCATATACACTGTGGATCTCTTGGTATCCCGAGGATCTCTTGGTATCCTTAATAAGTAAGTCGGAGATCTCTTGGTATCCCAATATATAGAAATACATGTGACTGGTATCCCAATAGATAGAAATACATGTGCCAGGGATCTCTTGGTATCCCAATATATAGAAATACATGTGCCGGGGATCTCTTGGTATCCCAATATATAGAAATACATGTGCCGGGGATCTCTTGGTATCCCGCACCCTCAATCCAGAATATATCACGTATAGGGGGATCTCCCGGGAAGTCGTCCCATAGTCCCAAATTAAACACACAACAGCAACAACTCAAAGTCTCAGAATAAATGCTAAAATCAGTTCAAAAAATAGAAATTTCTAACCTACATGCTTCACAGAACACAAATAGTACATATAAACAATTAAGCAAGCAAGTCAGCTAAACGTACTTCTCTAAGCTAGCACAAGTTTAAACTTACCGTCTGAAATGAAAAAGCAAACAGGAAATCTCAATTTAAATACTTCAAGTAGAAACGGGTGTACAACAATTAGCTCAAGTACGCGCTCGGCTAAACGGGTGTGCCTAAATCCTGCTGCACGGCTCTCCAAAACCGCAATGTAAACTGAGTACCTCTGTCTGAGATGATAGAAACTGGAATACCATGCAAACGGACAATCTCCCTAATATAGATCTCCGCCAACCGCTCTGATGAATAAGTGGTACACACAGGAATGAAATGAGCGGACTTGGTCAGCCGATTCACAATGACCCAAATAGAATCAAACTTCTTCACGGTCCATGGGAGTCCAGATACGAAGTCCATGGTGATACGCTCCCACTTCCACTCCGGGATCTCTACCTGCTGAAGCAACCCACCCGGACACTGGTGCTCATACTTCACCTGCTGGTAGTTGAGGCATCTAGACACATAATCAACAATATCCTTCTTCATCTGCCTCTACCAATAGTGCTGCCTCAAGTCCTGATACATCTTCACGGCACCCAGATGGATGGAATACCGTGAACTATGGGCCTCTGCTAGAATCAACTCTCGAAGACCATCAACATTGGGCACACAAATCCAGCCCTGCATCCTCAATACTCCATCATCCCCGATGGTCACATCTCTGGCATCTCCACGCTGGACCCTGTCCTGAAGGACCAGCAAATGAGGGTCGTCATACTGCCGCTCCCTGATACGATCAAATAGGGAAGACCAAGAAACTACACAGGCTAGAACCCGACTGGGCTCCGGAAGGTCCAATCTCACGAACTTGCTGGCTAAGGACTGAACATCCATCGCCATATGTCTCTCTGAGGCTGGTAAATATGCCAAACTCCCCAAACTCTCCGCCCGACGACTCAAGGCATCAACTACAACATTAGCCTTGCTCGGGTGATAAAGAATAGTAATATCATAATCCTTTAACAATTCTAACCATCTCCTCTGACACATATTCAAGTCCTTCTGCTTAAGCAAGTGCTGCAAACTCCGATGGTCAGTATAGATCTCACAAGGCACCCCGTACAAATAATGACACCAGATCTTCAAGGCGTGAACAATAGTAGCTAACTCAAGGTCATGGACAGGGTAGTTCTTTTCATGTACCTTCAACTGTCTGGACGCGTAGGCAATCACCCTACCGTCCTGCATCAACACCGCTCCAAGGCCAACTCTCGAGGCGTCACAATAGACAGTATAAGACCCCGACCCAGTAGGCAACTTCAATATTAGGGCTATAGTCAAAGTTGTCTTGAGCTTCTGGAAGCTCGCCTCACACTCATTTGTCCACTGAAACGGGGCAACCTTTTGAGTCAATCTAGTCATATGGGCCGCAATCAATGAAAACCCTTCCACAAAGCGATGGTAATAACCCGCCAAGCCAAAGAAACTACGAATCTCGGTAGCTGAGGAGGGCCTGGGCCAATTCTGCACGGCCTCCACCTTTCTCGGATCCACCCGAATGCCCTCACTCAATACCACGTGGCCTAGGAATGTCACGGAACTCAGCCAGAACTTACATTTTGAGAACTTTACATATAATTTCTTCTCTCTCAGGGTCTGAAGCACTGTCCTCAGGTGCTGCTCATGATCTTCCCGACTTCAGGAATACACCAAAATATCATCAATAAAAACAATCACGAAATAGTCAAGATATGGCCTGAATACACTGTGCATCAAATGCATAAAAGCTGATGGGGCATTGGTCAGCCCAAATGACATAACAAGGGACTCGTAATGACCATACCATGTCCTGAAGGCAGTCTTCGGGATATTTGGCTCTTGAATCTTCAGCTGATGATAGCCTGAGCGCAAATCAATCTTGGAAAACACTTGTGTGCCCTGAAGCTGGTCAAACAGATATTCAATACGAGGTAAAGGATAACGGTTCTTCACTGTAACTTTGTTCAACTGGCAATAATCAATGCACATATGCATAGAACCATCCTTCTTCTTGACAAACAAGACAGAATCACCCCACGGTGAAACACTGGGTCGAATAAAACTCTTACCCAGCAATTCCTGCAATGATCCTTCAACTCCTTCAACTCAGGAGGAGCCAAGTGATATGGAGGAATGGAAATGGGCTGAGTTCCCGGCAACAGATCAATGCCAAAATCGATATCTCTATCGGGCGGCATGCCCGGGAGATCAGCTGGAAACACATCGGGGAAATCCCGTACCACTGGGAATGAATCGACAGAAGCGGTATCAATACTGACATCTCTCACATAAACTAAATAAGCGGCACACCCCTTCTCAACCATACGTTGAGTTTTAAGGAAAGGGATAACTCTACTGGGAGTGTGATCTAAAGTACCACTCCACTCAATACGTGGAATACCCGGCATAGCCAACGTCACGTTCTTGGCATGACAATCAAGAATAGCATGATGGGGCGACAACCAGTCCATGCCCAGAATAATATCAAAGTCAACCATACCGAGTAATAATAGATCCACCCTGGTCTCAAAACCACGAATAGTAACCAGACATAACTAGTAAACGCGGTCCACAATAAGAAAATCTCCCACCAGAGTAGAAACATAAATGGGGGCACTCAAAGAATCTCGAGGCACACCCAAATGCAAAGCAAAATAAGAAGACACATAAGAATAAGTAGAGCCTAGATCGAATAGAACCGATGCCTCTCTGTGACAAACCAGTATAATACCTGTGATGACGGAATCGGAGGCAACCTCCTCAGTACGAGCAGGAATACAATAATATCTGGCCCGACCGCTCTCTTGAGGGCGGCCTCTATCTCCTCGGCCTCTACCCCTGGCTGGCTGGGCAGCTGGGGTAGCAGCGGGAGCTGGGACCATAGCCTAAGAACTCTGAGGAGCACGTTGTGGCTGAGCAGTCTGTGGAGGTGCACTCCTCCCAAGTCTAGTGCAATACCTCACCATATGACGGGTGTCACCACACTCATAGCAAGCTCTGGGAGGACGCGGTGGTTGTGATTGGCTGGGGCTAGGCCTGCTGGACTGACCTCTGGAAGTACCCCGCACAGGAGGTGCGCTAGAAACTGAAGGCGCGTAATAAGGCTCCTGAGGTGCAGGCGGAGCAGGAGTACTGCCGGCAGCTGGCAAAGCTGAATGTACAGGGCGACCAGAATAACCTCTACCATAACAACCTACTGATGGGGTGCGGGCACCAGAGTAGTGACCCGACTCTCGAGACCTCTTAGCCTCCCTCTCCCCTCGCTCCCTGGCGAGCTCCTCCTAGCAATGTTCACTACCTGCTGGTAAGGAAGATCCATCTCCAGCTCTCGAGCCATGCTAGACCTGATAGGCGGAATAAAGCCCTCGATGATCCTGCGGACTCTCTCCCGAACTATGGCAACCAAAGTCGGTGCATGTCTAGCCAACCTGGTATAACGGAGGGCATACTCTGAAATTATCATAGCACCCTGGTGCAAGTGATCAAACTCCGCGCGCCACGCAACCCTGAGGCTCTGGGGAACAAACTCCCTCACAAACATGTCTGAGAACCGGGTCCAAGACAGCGAAGCAGTCACGACTGGACTGTCTAACTCATAGGTACGCCACCAATCATAAGCGGCTCCCCAAAGCTGAAATACGGTGAAAGAAACCCCGCTAATGCGAAGAATATGATGACACTCCTCCAAAAATCCCAAGGCATCATCTCATGCTAAGCCACTAAACACTGGGGGATCATTTTCTTGAACCTCTCTTGTCTACGCTGCCCGTCCTCTAAAGCAGCTGACCCATCCTCGTGCTGAACTGGTGTTGCAGGCGGTACAGGAATAACCTCTGGGACCTGCTCCATCTGCACTCTCTGCTCAGGAGTGCGGGCTGCGGGAGTCTGGGCACCTCCCCCGGCCTGGAATGTGGCTACAGCAAGGGGAAGTAACCCCGCCTGGGCCAAGGTAGTGTACATGCTCATGAACTGAGCCAGAGTCTCCTGGAGCGTTGGAGTAGTAGTAGCGGTGATAGGTGTGCCAGGTGCCTGGGCTCCAGCCAAATCCACTGGTAGTACCTCGGCGGTAGCTCGCGTGGTTGTTGTGGCTGCACCTGATGCGCGTCCTCGACCTCTACCCCGGCCCCGACCCCGGCCCCGGCCCCGGCCTCTGACGGTGGCAGGAGGAGGCGCGGGTGTCTGGTCCTCTCGGGTAGCACGTGTCCTCACCATCTATGAGAGAATAGAAGACAAAATTTAGAATTGATGTCAAAATATCGCACGACAAGGAATTCAAAAGAAATGAAGATTTTTTCCTAAACAGTTACATAGCCTCTCGTAGATAAGTACAGATGTCTCCGTACCGATGAGCGAGACTCTAATAAACCGGCATGTGTTCCGTGACTCCTATGAACCTAGAGCTCTGATACCAACTTGTCACGACCCTAGTTCACCGACTGTGAACATGTCATGACGGCACCTAGTCCCCACGACCAGGTAAGCCTAATATTGCGGAAGTATAATAATTGCGGAAAAATAAAGGAGACCAAATTAAATAACTAAAAGAAACTGTACTGAATGTCGCTCGGCATGTAAAACTCAATAATACATGTTCAAAACAATTCCCAAAACCCGGAAACTCATGGACAACACAGTCTACAGAAGTGTATAGTAAGGTCTCCAAACTCCAGAATATCTAACAACCGGAAGAAAGAAAACTAAGTACTAAATATAGAGTAAGAGAGAGACTCGTCGGTCTGCGGACGCAGCAGATCTACCTCGAAGTCTCCGTAGTCCTCCTGCCTCACTGATAGTGTGGCTGAGTAGAGGTACCTGAGTGATCTGCACATGAGAAAAAAAAACATGCGCGGGAAGGGCATGAGTACACCACAGCGATACTCAGTAAGTGCCAAGCCTAACCTCGATGGGGTATTGATGAGGAAGGTCAGGGCCCTACTGAGATAAAACAAAATGAATAATAAGATAACAGAAGCAGTTTAAATAAAGTCTACAGCGAGAATCTAACCCAGATAAATAAGGAAGAACAGTAATAGAAAGCAAATGTAACAATACAAGGAATACTGCTCTCAACAAGGAATAATAGCTGGGGAACTCTTGGTATCCCAAGGATCTCTTGGTATCCTCATCATGTGCACCCGGGATCTCTTGGTATCCCGAGGATCTCTTGGTATCCTCATCATATACACTGGGATCTCTTGGTATCCCGAGGATCTCTTGGTATCCTCAATAAGTAAGCGGAGGATCTCTTGGTATCCCAATATATAGAAATACATGTGTCGGGGATCTCTTGGTATATGAATAGATAGAAATACATGTGCCAGGGATCTCTTGGTATCCCAATATATAGAAATACATGTGTCGGGGATCTCTTGGTATCCCGCACCCTCTATCCAGAATATATCACGTACAGGGGGATCTCCCGGGAAGTCGTCCCGTAGTCCCAAATTAAACACACAACAACAACAACTCAAAGTCTCAGAATAAATGCTAAAATCAGTTCAAGAAATAGAAATGTCTAGCCTACATGCTTCACGAAATACAAATAGTACAGATAAACAATTAAGAAAGCAAGTCAGCTAAACATGCTTCTCTAAGCTAGCACAAGTTTAAACTTACATTCTGAAATGAACAAGTAAACAGGAAATCTCAATTTAAATACTTCAAGTAGAAACGATTGTACAACAATTAGCTCAAGTACGCGCTCGTCACCCTACGTACGAGGCATTCAAATATTCAAAGATCATGTCCTAAGGGGAAGGTCCCCCACACAAGGTTAGACAAGCCACTTACCTCGAACTGGCTCAACATCAATAGAAACCACACCTTTGCCATGAGTATCCGACTCCAAATGGCCCAAATCTATTCAATTGAATTACATATCGTAAATAATATTGCACACAACTGATTCTGCTATAAAAATTAAAGCTATGGCGCGAAAGTCGGTAAAATGACCAAAATGCCCCTCAAGCTAACGTCTCGGAATCGAATAATTTTCACATTTTCAGAACTCTCGTACTCTCACGAGTCTAACCATTTAAAAATCTCCCAAATCGGAGGTCAAATGCCCCCTCAAAACTCGATAGTTTAGCCAATGAAGTTTCACCCAATTTTTCATTCAAAAATCCGAAATTAAGGAGGAAATTGTGATTAGATTAGCGGGTTTTAGGCTTAAGGGAGTAGAGAATCATTACCCAGTAGTTGTCTTTGAAAAACCTTCGAAATTGCTCCCAAATCCGAGCTCCCAAATTTGTATTTTGAAGAAAATAGCAAACCCTCGGATTTTGAAATGTTTAATACTGCCCAGTGGTTTGTCCAATGCGATCGCATGAAATAGGATGCGATCACGTAGAGTAAAATTTTAAAGTCCCAGTATTTGGCCTATGCGAACGCAGCCAGAGGCCTGCAATCGCCTAAGAAGAAGAAGTTACGATATGCAATCGCGGGTAAGGTTGTGCGATCGCATTGAAGAAATTGGCCCCCTCTGAAATTTGCACTACGCGATCGCATGGATAGGGATGCGATCGCAATAAAGGAAAATTCTGCAACAGCTGAAGGATTTTTCTGCAACATTTTCAAACTCCAAATTGCTCTGTTGAGCATCTGAAACACATCCGAGGCCCCCGGGACCTCAACCAAACCTACAGACATATCCCATAACATCATTCAAACTTGTACCAATCCTCAAATCACCTAAAACAACGCCGGAAATATGAATTAATCAAACATTCAAGCCTAAGAACTTCGAATTTCAACAAAACACGCTTTCGATCAAAAACCTAACCAAACCTCGTCCGAATGACCTGAAATTTTGCACACACATACCAAACGACATGACGGAGCTACTGCAACTTTTAGAATTCAAGTCCGACCCTCGGATCAAAAACTCACTATCGGACCGGAAACTTTAAAAATTCAAACTTCGGCATTTCAAGCCTAAATGAGCTACGGACCTCCAAAATACATTTTGAATGATCTCCCAACCCCGAAATCACCTAACGGAGCTAACGGAACCATCAGATTTCTATCCCGAGGTCATCTTCACACTGTTTCAGCTACGGACCATTTTTCAACTCTTAAGCTCTCATTTAGGGACTAAGTGTCCCAAAACACTCCGAATCCCAACACCGAATGTCCTGGCAAACCTAAATAGCATAAATGAACTTAAGGGGAGCAGTTAATGGGGGAACGGGGCGTAAATTCTAAAAATGACCGGCCGGGTCATTACAAGGTCGTGTCCATTTTGAGGACGGAGTTAGTCAAACTCGACCCCATACAGATATAAATCAGGCTAGCACTAAAAATTAAAGAACCTTTAATTGATTAATATCAAGATTAATAATTTATATATGTTAGATTAATAGGCTAAAGTAGGTTTTAGTTTAGTTCCTGATCACTTGTACCTCTTGTTCTTTCTCCAGCGTTAATCATCATTTACCCAAACTAATTCCGCACCACTTTCTTACCCCGAAACAATTAGAGAGCAGTCTAGAATTTTCAATGGATGAGTGGAGGTATATCTTTTTTTATTTCTACACATAATGTGTTAGGATCGAAATAATCAGGTGTCATGCAGAAACTAGTAAAGCAAATCTTGCATGACAATAAATCAGACAATAAAAAGAGAAATATACTAAAAGAGACACAAACGTTTAACGTGGTTTGGTCAACTGGCCTACATCTACGGCTGAGATGAGCAATCCAATATATAAAAAAAGAGTACAAAATATCGAGAGAACAACCTTATGCAGAAACTAGTAAAGCAAACATTGAACGACGATAAATCAAACAACAAAAAAAAGAGAAATATACCAAAAGAGACACAAACATTTAATGTGGTTTGGTCAACTGACCTACATCCACCGTGGAGATGAGCAATCCACCATATAAAAAGAGAGTACAAAATATCGAGAGAACAACCTCATGAAGAGGCAAAGACAATGACACACTAACACTTGTCCCTAAAAATTTTCCTCCTAAACACGACTCTCAAACCTCATATGGCTACATTGTGGATGCTACTGAATTACAATGAAGGATCCTAAATTTATAGAAGTCCAAATATTTTCCTCCAAGAAATGGGACTAGCCAAATATAGCAGATTTATAATTTCCTTCTAAGTAAAAGAAAACTCAATTATGGAAAATATGTTCTCATTTCCTTTAAAAGATAGGAAAATCAAATATGGTAAGAAAATCAGGACAACACCTAACATATTAGAGCCCGACTATATTCCAATTCACTCTGAAAAATATCATATTGGGAGGTTAAAACACTCCTTAACAAAGATAATTTATTCCAAAACCCGAATCTGAAATCTCTGATTAAGTATGAACGAGATAATTACTACTGCACCACAATTCTTGTTAGTGATGATTGGATGATATAATTGAACTCACTTATCTATTGACAAATGTGTTTAACCAAAAAAATAGACTTTTTAGTAAAATCTAGAAAATAGAAGAATTGGGTTACTGATAATCGAAAAATAAATAGAGAAAATAATTTCCAAGTACTCAGATATGAAAGCTTGTAAAATCAGAATATATTTCAATAGTGCCTCCCTTTTCCGCTGATTACATATTTCTCCATTTATAGGTCCCTTTGGAGAATCTTTGTAAATGTATGTTACACCTAAGTCATAATGAGGTTATTATGAATATTTAATGACATTAAATGCTACGTTACATAATAATTACATTGAATACAAATATTCCTTAATGGCTCCGATATTTATTTCTCTTCAAACGCTGTATCTTTATCTTCTTATTTAACCAGGTTCGTTATCCTTTTCATATCTCGTACGTAATTACGCTTAAATAGGGACGGGACTTCCGAGCCTCTTATCTTGTACCTCCTTTTTTGATCCCGTATCTCTTTTTTATCCTTTTGTCTCGCACCTCTTTTAACCCGCACCAGTCTATGATTCTTTGACCAATTATAACCTTTTGATAGTTCCACGTGTCACGCCTTATCATCATTCATTTATGTATATATTTTTCTCCAATACAGATAGTCCCCCCACTTTCCATTTATTCATCAGTTTGAATACTTAGGAAGTGGATTTCATAAAAGGAGAATTTTTGTCACCATTAATACTCTGATAAAGTTGACGCTTCAATTGTCACTTCCTTTTAATGCACTAGACATGTGTTGCTTCCTCATTGCTGTACTTTTTCCAATAGTATAAATATAGCTTCTCTTTTTGTCCTGTTCCACATAAATTGAATTGAACACTTCCGCCTTGCAAATTTTCTCCATCATCTTCTGCTTTAATTCAACTCTTGCATCCATGGCTTCATCAAATCCTAACCCTTGGAAAACTCCCATTCTAGATAATTTTCCTAATGCTCCTGTAAGACATAGAAGAGGAGGCAGATTACGCAATTTAAGCTCCACTCTTGGTAGCACTCCAACGCCTTCTTCTGGTTCTGGTCCTTCTTCTGGTTCTGGTCCTTCTTCTGGAACCAGGGGTTCACATTCTCAAAGGGGTTCCTCTCGAAGTAAGGATTCTTCTGAGCTACTGCGTGAACCCTTGGTGGAAGAAATTATTCCCACAGAATTTTCTTTTCACCATGATAAAGAATCCCTAAAAACTCAAGTTGATTCACTAGATCGTGCTGATCCTTTTCCCACTCTAATCACAAGTGTTTTGGCACCCGTAGTTAGGAAGGAGTGTCATTGGGCTGAAGATTTCCCAATTATTATTCCTAACCCAAACCAAAGAATCACCTCTTATATTATAGGTTATTCCTTTATTTATACCTATCCATTTACTTTAGGGTTCAAACCAGCTATCGACCCTATCATTCTAGACTTCTGTCGCTTCTTCGATGTTTGCTTGGGTCAAATTGGGCCAACAGTATGGCGAGTTGTTGCCTGCTTGAGGAATCTTGCTAGTAAGGACAACGTAGAATTTACTTTCCCCCATTTAATTCACCTCTACTCTCCTAGGTTTTTCTGAAACGGAATATTTTGGTTTAGCAGCCAGGAGCAAAAGAGTCTTGGTGAATCCTGAAGATGATAAGGACCGGGGCTGGTATGCTCAGTATGTTGCTGCCCCCACAGTGGGTTTAGTCGGTGAAAGAAATACCCGCTTCCCAGAAAAGTGGAATTTTGCACGTAAGTATTAAATATCCCCGTGCCTTTTTATTTTCAACCTTACCTGTTTTTACTATTGTGTTTCTTTTTCAGCAACCATGGGTATGGTTGAACCCGTATCCAATATCCGTGGTTGGGTAGAAAAACTTTTGAAGGTTGCTCCAATGGAAGGTAGGACGTGGAAAACCCTTTCCAGTCACTACGGTTGGAAACCAAAGACTTATGGTAAGAGTTTGTGTTTTTTTTTACCTTAAATATTTCTACTGTCTTGGCTTTTTAACCTTCCTTTTCTTAGGTTTTGCCACTCGAGGAGTTACTCTTGAGTGTGTCTTGGCATCTCGTGGCCAAGACATATTCCCAGGATCGAATCAAGATATTTCAGCTCCCCCGAGGTCTGAAAAAGAAAATCAGTCCTTGAAGATGATTCTGAAGGAGAGGGTGAGGGCTCCTTGGTAACTAGACCACGAGCCAGGAGACGAATTGTTTTTGATGATGAGATCAATGTCTCTCCTGACCTGCCCCTTTCCGAACCTGTCGTTGTTCCAGTAGTCATTCCTGATGATGACATTTCTCCTCCGTCTGATACTATTGACTCTATAAACCAGCTTTTTATCAGTGGTTTTAGTAGTGGTCCTTTAGGTCCAGTTTTGGATGAGCTTCCCCTGTCTTCTTCTACCGTTCCTGTGATTGTTTTTATGCCTCCCTTATCTGTTACTTCTATTCTTTTCTCTTCTGCACCTTCTCCGACAATCACTCTTCCTGTAGTTCATCATACAGAAGTGGGTTCCTCGAGTAAGAGTTCCACTATGAGGAGTGTTACCATTGAAGTTCCTGCTAATAGCAGTCTCTCGAGGAAATCTGGGCAAGCCAACACCTGGCTCGAACCTTTGATCGGTCCCACTGAGAAAGAAAAACTTGAGAGTCATAGTAATATGACTCTCCTGAACTACATTGTTCATGCCAGTTTGAAGGTATTCCTTAATCTCTTGTTTTATCAAGATTCTTTTTCCTTTAGGAATTTTTAATCTTATATCTTTCACATGAATAGGTCAACCTCATTGGTACCGAGCTTATGAATCGAGTTCCTCTTTTAGAGAAACTGGCTCGTGACCTGGAGAAAACTGCTCACGATGCAGAAGAAGCTGCTCGTGACTCTCAATTGGAGGCCAACAATTGGAAAGGCCAATATGAAAGTTCGCAGATTGATATGGACATTTTGGAGAGGAGAAAAAGTTCCTTAGAGAAACAAGTCCAAACTCTTACCTCTGAATTGGCAACGGTCAAGGTTACTTCAAATTAGTCTAAGAGAGAAAAAGAACTTTTTACGGAGAAATTATCCATGGTTGCTGATGAAAATAAAGCTCTAAAAGCTTTGTTAGCTCAGAAGGAAATACATGCAGAAGGGGTGGCACAAGAGCTTACTCGAGTACAAGAAGATTTGCGAGCCTCTTCAGACAAAGTTCGTGCTTTGGAAAATTCTCACACCTCATTTGCAGTCATCTCATGATTCTATTTTGCTTAAGAATGAGGAGCTCAAGAACGAAGTTACGGCCTGGGAGAAGGATTAGGAACTTCTTGAGGAATCCTCCAACATTGAAGTGAGTTGGACTTTTCTCAAGACCCGTCGAGACACTTTGGTAGAGGTGAGCCAGGAAGATTTTAACCTTGAATCCGAGTTGGATAAGGTAAATGAAGCCATTGAGAGAGCACAACAGCCACCGGATTTTTCATCTCCTGAAACTAGTCTTCCCGTAGTTGAAAACCCTTTGATTGAGGTTCCTTTAAATGAAACTTCTTTAGTTGAGACTGCTTTGGTTGAAGCTTCCATAGATGAAGTTCCTGTATCTGAAGTCCCCGTGTCTGTTGTACCTGAGACTCCTGTAACTGATGAGACCACTGCTAGTGTTGCATTTCCTTTAAGTTCTTTCGCGCCTGTTGCCAGTACCATGACTGAAGATCAACTCTTAGTTGTTGATGATGCAAGTACAGTTGAGCCTGTAAATGATCCCTCTTCAGTTCTTTTACCTTAAAAGGATCTTTTTTGTAATTTGAGGTTTCCCCTTTTTGCAGGTGCCCCCCTGGAAGTCTATGTTCAAAGTTTTTGGTTTCTTATGATAACTTTTTGTAATTGAACTCCTGACTTAGAGTTTTTTAAGACTTCAAGTCCCCAAGCTTTGTTTAAGGGGAACTTTTGATTCGATGATCAAGTTTTATACTTGATTTTTAATATTTAAGAAGTTCGTTTTTTCAAACTCCCATCTGTTCTATTCATGCCTCTTATTTTTGTAGGACTTAAATAATGGATTGGATTTTTATTTTCTGAAAATGCTTTCATTATTCTCACGATTAAATAACATGAGTTTCATAAAAGAGGGCCCTTTTATATATTGATACTTGATGAAGAAGACGTCTCAACTTCATAATGGTATTTTATACGATATAAGAAATAGGAGCATACATATTTATCTGAAATAACTTGAACAAGTTTTTATTTCTTGAACTTTGACAAGTAGTAAATCATTCCTTACATGTATTTGAATTATATCTATAACTTTCTCGTAACTATTTTTCTTGTAACAGATTCACAAAAAATAGAACAATAGATATAGGGTTTTTCCTTATAACCCGTTTTAGTAAACAACCTTCACCCTAACTATTTATGAAGTATAGTGGGTTCCCCTTAGATCCAAAACATTAGGAAGGGTTTGAGAGGTGACTCCATTATTCTCATGGGAAAAAATACTATGATGAAATGCCATGACTCATTAGCTTCCACTCTGCACTTGACTTCTTTTAGGCTTGATTTTACTCCATCTTCTTTGCCTTTTATATACACGTGACTGTATATTCTATGTAGTCCCCCAAGTGTTTGAGTGTTGAAGTATGAAGCCTCGAGCACTTGATAGTTTCCTTCATCTGGCCCCTTTCCTGAAAAGGAAATACGTACGGGACTCGGGGGTATGATTATAGATGAAGACTGCTTTACCCGTGTATGTTTCTATCAGAATTATTGTAACCTTAGGCCTAGAATTTTAGTGTATTCCATTTTACCTTACAGGTCATGACTCATCATTTAGTACGGGTAAGCGTTTTGCCTATCATCTAAAATCGTTAGTTAAAAAATTGTTAATAATTCAAAAAATAAAATCTAACATAATGATACCTGACCAAGTATTTTTCCTTAGAAGTAATATCTCTTCAAACGAACAGCATTCCAATGTGAGGAAAGTATTTTCCCGTGCGTTGTCTCCAACTCATATGCTCTTTTCCCTGCAATATCATGAATTCTATAGGGCCCTTCCCAAGTTGGACTTAACTTACCAGTGTTGGTTGCCTTTGTAGATTGAAAGACCTTTTTAAGCACGAAGTCCCCGATTTTGAAGTATCGCAAACGGGCTTTCCTGTTGTAATATCGTTCGATCACTTGCTTTTGTGCGGCCATTCTTATTAACGCAGCCTCTCTCCTGCCTTCTAACAGATATAAATTGACCTACATCTCTTTATCATTAGATTCTTGTGTTGCTTGGGAAACCCTCGTGCTTGGCTCCTCTATCTCAACTGGGATAAGTGCCTCAGCCCCGTAAACCAAAGAAAAGAGGGTCTCACCTGTGCTTATTTTCGTGGTTGTACGATATGCCCATAGGACTCCAGGTAATACTTCAGGCCAGTTACCCTTTGATTCCTCTAACCGTTTCTTTAAATTATTGATGATGACTTTATTTGTCGATTCCGCTTGCCCATTCCCTATTGGATGATATGGTGTTGATATTATCCTTTTTATTTGCCAACTTTAAAGGAATTTCGTGACCTGAGCTCCGATAAATTGTGGACCATTGTCACATACAATTTCTTTTGGTACACCAAATCGACAAATAATATTTTGCCAAATGAAATCCTTGACTTCCTTTTCCCGTACTTGTTTAAATGCTCCTGCTTCTACCCATTTAGTAAAATATTTAGTAAGTACGAGTAGAAATTTTACCTGTCCTTTAGCTTGAGGCAATGGTCCAACTATGTCCATACCCCATTTCATAAACAACCACGGTGCAATAACCGGATGTAACAACTCAGCAGGTCTGAGCATATTATTACCGTATCTCTGGCATTTATCGCATTTAGTTACGAAGCTCGTTGCTTCTTCTTCCATTTTGGGCCAGTAATATCCTGCCCTGATCAAATTTCTTACCAGTGACCTTCGTGCTACGTGGTTTCCACAATGTCCCTCATGTATTTCCCTCATTACATATTCTGTTTGAGAAGGTCCAAGGCATCTTGCTAATGATCCACCAAACATCTTTTGATAAAGGTTACCTTCTTTTAAACAGTAACGAGCTGCCTTTTTACGAAGTGCATGTGCTTTTCTCTTGTCATTAGGTACGGTACCATACTATAAAAAAGCTACAATTTCATTTCTCCAATCCCAAGTTAGATTATTAAAATTTACCTCGTTCTTATCAGGTTCGAGAACCGAGTGAAATAAATGTATAACTAAGGCATTGGCATCTTTTGTTATATCAGCTGTGGATGTAAGGTTCGCTAAGGCATCTGCTTTAACATTATCATCCCTTGGTATTTGGATAACCTTCCAAGACTGGAACTGTTTTATCAGTTCCCTTACGTTTTCCAAGTATTGCTGCATCCTTGACTCCCTGGCTGTGTAAGTCCCCAGCATTTGATTAACCACGAGTTGAGAATCACGTTTGATCACCACCTGACTTATCCTCTGTTCTCGTGCCAATTCCAGACCTGCAATCACAGCTTCATACTCTACTTCATTATTAGTTACGTAGTGACATTTAATAGCTTGCCTAATAGTTTCTCCCGTGGGTGGTACTAAAACAATTCCTAACCCTGCACCTTTAATGTTAGACGATCCATCAGTAAATAAAGTCCATACTCCTGGATTTGCTCCATTGAGTACCTGAACCTCTTTTTCTGCTTCCAATTGCATCCCTTGGCTAAAATCAGCCACAAAATCTGCCGGTACTTGGGATTTTATTGTTGTTCTGGGTAGATACGTGATTTCATATTCACTTAATTTTATAGCCCATTTAGCTAACCTTCCTGATAATTCATGTTTATGCAGTATATTACGTAAGGGAAATGCAGTTACTACAGCAATCGGGTGACATTGGAAATACTGTCTCAATTTTCTAAATGCCATAATTAAAGCTAGTGCTAATTTCTCCAATTGCGGATATCGTGTCTCTGCATCTAACAAAGATTTACTAACATAATAAATAGGAGATTGTTTACCTTGTTCTTCCTGAACCAAAATAGCACTTACCGCAACTTCTGAAATAGCAAGGTAGATGAATAGCCTTTCACCAGTCTTAGGTTTCGCTAACAATGGTGGATTTCCCAAATATGTTTTCAAGTTTCTAAGTGCTTGTTGACAGTCTTTATTCCATTCAATGTGATCTTGCTTTTTAAGGGCTGAGAAAAACTTGAAACACTTTAAAAATGATTTTGAGATGAATCTTCCCAAGGCTGCGATCCTCCCTGTCAGTCTTTGAACTTCTTTTTTATTTGTTAGTATATCAGGAATTTCCTCAATAGCTTTAATCTGATCTGGGTTCACTTCAATACCTCGGTTAGAAACAAGAAAACCCAAAAATTTTCCTAATGCCACACCAAATGCACATTTCTCTGGGTTCAATTTCATATTATATTTTCGTAAGATTCTAAATGCTTCAGATAAATGTGATAGATGATCCTCTGAATGTTGAGTCTTAACTAACATGTCATCTATATAAACTTCCATGGTTTTACCTAAATGCTCTTGAAACATTTGAGTAACTAACATCTGATACGTTGCACCAGCGTTTTTAAGACCAAAGGGCATTACTTTATAACAATAAGTCCCCATGTCCGTTATAAAATATGTTTTTTCCTCATCTTCTGGATCCATTTTGATTTGGTTATAACCTGGGTATGCATCTAAAAAACTTAATAGTTCATGTCCTGCAGTAGCATCAATTAACTGATCTATATGTGGTAAAGGAAAAGAGTCCTTCGGACAGCCTTTATTAAGATCAGTGTAATCCACACATACACGCCACTTACCATTCTTCTTAGGAACCACAACAGTGTTAGCCAACTAGTTAGGATATTTTACTTCACGAATTGATCCTATTTTGAGCAATTTTTGAACCTCTTCTTGAATCACTTGATTCTTAAAAGCCCCTTGCTTTTGTTTCTTTTGCTTGACTACTCGATATGATGGGTCTTCATTCAATTTATGAGTCATGACCTCCGGTGGTATCCTTGTCATGTCAGAATGGGACCAAGCAAAACAATCTGCGTTAGCTTTTAAAAATTCAATTAACTTACGTTTTACCTCTGGGCTGAGATTTGCTCCTATATACACTTTCCTCTCGGGCCAGTGTATAAATAAAACCATAGCCTCTAACTCTTCAATCGTCGTTTTAATGTTCTCGTTTTCCTCTGGTTCTTGAATAGTGTCAGGCCTTGAATCCACGTCTGTTTTTCCTTCTTCAGTTAAGGTTGAAGTTGCTCCCTCCTTAACTGAATCCTGTAATTGCTATTTGGCTTTGCTTTGAACAGTTGAATCTGCAACGGAGTTTATACTCCTGGATGTTTGTTGATCACCTCTGATCTGGCAAATTCCCCATGGTGAGGGAAATTTAATAACTTGATGCAACGTTGATGATACAACATCCATATCATGGATCCATGGTCTCCCAAGTATTATGTTATAAGCCATTTCCATATCTACCACCTGGAACTTAGTATCTTTGACAACACCTTCTGCAAAGGTGGTAAGGATCGCTTCGCCCTTGATTATGACATTAGAATTATCAAACCCTGACAAAGTATGTGCTTTTGGAACCAACTCGTCCTCAGCTTGCATTTCGCGTAACACTCGTATCAAAATTATATTTACTGAACTACATGGATCAATCAGAACACATTTCACATTAGTATCATGTACGAGTAATGATATTACCAGTGCGTCGTTATGTGGAGTCATGAAGCCTTCTGCATCTGCATCACTGAACGTGATATTCTCCTCCTCCAGCACGTGTCGTAACCGCTTTCCATGAGTGATCGTTATTTTAGATATTTTCTTGGCTGCAGTATATGAGACACCATTGATATCTTCTCCTCCACTTATAACGTTGACTGTCCGTTTAGGAGAGGGTGGATTCGGGGGCTCCTGTCTATTTTTCATATATGCTTGTTTACCTTTCTCACTGAATAACTCAGTGAGATATCCTTGTTTTAACAAATGATCCACGTCACATTGTAGAAATCTGCAATCTGCGGTTTTATGTCCGTGATCATTATGGAATTCACACCAGTGATTAGGGTTTCTTCTACTTGGGTTTGATCTCATCTCCTTCGGCCACCGTACCTTGTCTCCCATGCCTCTTAAAATAGCCACGAGCTCGGAAGTTGTTACATTAAAATTGTAACCACCAAACCTTGCCTTCAAACTCCCATCATCATCTCGCTGTCTACGTGTGCCTCGATCATTGCTGAACCTTGATGAAGAGCCTGATTCCCTATGTCTGGGCTTATGATTGTACCTTTCTTGTTTTGACCTTGAGTCTTTACCCGCATGTTCCATATAAGGATCGTACCTATTTTTACCGGATCTCCTTTCATTGTCTACACGCCTTGAACTCCTTTTCTCATCTGTTTTAGGTCGCAAGATGATATCTTCCTCGATCCTCATCTTTGTGCAATACCTGTTGTAGACGTCGTTCCACGTTGTTGCTGGGAATTCTCGAAGGCTTTCTTTCAGTCTCCTCGTGGATTCTGAACTTTTCTCATTCAGATTACTAGTAAAAGCTATGGCTGCCCAGTTGTCAATTACTCGCGGTAGCAACATTCTTTTCCATTGAAATCTATCTACAAATTCTCTCAGTAACTCGGAATTTCCTTGCTTGATTTTGAAGATGTCCTCCATCCTCTTTTCAACTTTTTGATCTCCCGAATGTGCTTTAATAAACAAATCTGCAAGCTCAGCAAAAGAATTTATAGAATTTTCAGGTAAAAGAGAATACCAGATTAAAGCTCCTTTGGTGAGTGTTTCACCAAATATTTTGACTAGGACCGATTCAATTTCTTGCTTAGTCAAGTCATTCCCCTTGACTCCTGTGGTGAATGCAGTGACGTGGTCTCGGGGGTCTGATATTCCATCGTACTTTGGAATATCAGGCATTTTAAATTTCTTCGGAATTGGGAGGGGAGCGGCACTCGGCTTCCATGGTTGTTGGGAATATTTGTCTATGTCAACCCCTTTGATCACAGGTGGTACCCCAGGTATTTGTTCTATGCGTTCATTTTGCTCCTTAAGCTGTTTCTGCAAGGTTAGTACGAGATTTTGTATATCATAATTAACTTGATTACCTGGGTCTCCTTCTTGCATTTCACTAGGAGTTCCACCACTGCCTGAATTAACCAGTCCAGAACGGGGGTTCTCTAAAGTATTATT